>MU267868.1:21133-31941 GCA_021014935.1 Hygrophoropsis aurantiaca
CATCTGGAAAATCGGAACGTGCTACAGAGAGCAAGAGAGCTCGGATAGTTCCGGCAAGCTCATTAGCACGGCTAGACGGTCCCCCCCGTTAAGTAGAGTGTTGTAGCCTGGCCGCTCTATACAACACCTGGTAGATCGGTTAGCTGCCCAACTAAACGAGCTAATGCATCTAACCGGCGCTATAAGCAAACCTCAACATCGAACAGTTTCGCCGCTGATCACGAGTAGGTGGAAACCCAGTTTGGCAATTTTTATAGCAGTGGGATCAATACATTTGAATCGTGCAGAATAATGGAAATATATTGGTTTACTAATAGAAACGTTTGATAGAAATTATCACGATGAGAATGCTACGAATGGGATACGCAGAAAGCGCGATATTTCGAACCGTGGTTTAAAGTTGATTCTCGTTTGCAGCAAAGTCGTCCACACTGATGGCGGTAGTGTCGGTGTTACTGGCGGTGGTGTCGCCGGCATACGCACTGCATGAGAAATGTTTTATCGTTAGCGGCGTAAAGGAATAGATAACAGTGAGCACTCACCGAGCCTTTTCGAAGAGATCTACTCGCAACTTCGCAGCGAGGCGGCTTCCGGTATTGGTGGTGTATTTGTCCCAATCAACGAGGGTTTGGAGTTCTTTCCGATAAATCTTGAGGTACTTGTCACATTTGAAGTGAGTCTCCGTGTATGTGCCTTGAAGCCATTCGTCGAGAGCGCATCGAACCTAGAACAAGGTGAGGCAGTCAGTTGAGATCAACAGATATATGTCAAGACATATGCACCGCAGTTGTAATCAGTGCGATCGTGGCCAATGGAATTCCTTTTCCATCTACGTTGAAGTATGTATTGGCATAGCGCACTCCGTCAGATTTGCTCTTTTCTTTGAACCAGACTCGGCACAATATTTCCAAGATGATTGGGTGGCAATAAAGACCAGTGCGCTTAACAGGATCCTATTATAATACGGACGAGAATACCTGAGTGAAGTTGTTCCGGGATAGGTATATTGACTTACTCTGTAAACATATGCACCACGATCAACTAGTGATGCGACCTGCTCACGGATGTGATTCACAGTGTCGTTATTGCTTTCGGCACCTGGTTTCTCGATGTTGTACATCGCTGCAACTAGGTTTTTTGCAGTTGTTACGACTTTTCCACGTAAGGTGGAACCCCGCTGGGAGAGCTAGTCGTAAATTTAGCAGAATTAAATATAACATTCATATGTTAGGAACATACAATATTGACAACCACTTCCGATGGATCTTTGAATGGGCTGAGTAACCCGGGATTGATCAGTGCTGATAAATCTTCTAGCGCTGAACTATACGCTTTGATAGCAAGGACTTCTGCGGCAGTAGTCTCGGGATCGGGTAGTGGATTTTCTGTGGATAAAAGACAGCGGTGATAGGCATAAGCACGTTTGCATATCTTTAATTCCATTGGCGCCAGATCAGATTCGGTAGCCTTATTCCTTTGACTCTTCGAAACCTTGGTACGAGAAGGTCCCATCTCTTCGCTACTGCTGACGGGGTTGTCCGAGTCACGAACACGTTTGCTTCCGGGAACAAGGATACTTGCATCGGCTGGGCGATTCTCCTTTCCGGCCGGAGTAGGAGAGCTCAGAATTGGTGATCCTGACGACGGGGATACAGTGCCGGGATCGTTGTCACGAATGAGTGTTTGCGTATCTAGAAAAAAGTCAGAGTCCCAGTTGATTCGGGTCAAGATCATAAAACTCAGGTATTTTTTACAGAAGACCAACCTTCTTCGCTGGCAAAAAAATGCCTTTTTGGCTTGCGCCCCCTTGGGGCAAAGGTAAGCGATCTTGATCGTATCTCAATAGAGAATCAGACAATGTGCAGGTAATGTTACAATGAATTTACTTACTGTTGCATTCATGCCTGGGGAGTTGAAGTCTGGCTGCCGCTCAGCTTCACCAGCAGCCCTTTCCATTTGCTGTGACGCATTCCACTGGGTCTGATGATCCAGTGGCTCTTGTGCGGGATCAGGTGATTGTGCAGTTGGCGCTTGTGCACCGTGACAATCAAGAACTTGCGCTGGATGAGGTCCCGCATGCTCATTGATACCTGAAAAACATATTAGAGCAAAAACAATTCAATTATATAAATATATGACTTACCCGGGCCCGCGAAGTTTGGCTGGTGCTGTGACCACTGCTGGCTATGGAAATTTGAAGCAGTGATATTACGCTCAGTAAAATGGTCCACTGGGCCATTCCTATTCATGTCGATATATGCCTGTGTTTGACTAGCTGCTGAATTAGGCCCGTTAGTGATATCAGTCTGATTGAACGAAAAGTTCGTTGTTGGAGTGTGCGGTAGGATCTGCGATTGGTGTTGACGCTGGGTAGCGTGTTCACGAAGATCGCGAGCCATGTTTTGCTTCTCGCGTTCAGCAACTGACAGGATTGAGTTTTCCGTTTAGTATATAGAGCGATAAGTACCTACTATACACTTGCATTCGTTCGGTGGGCCGAGGGGTGCGTTGCTGCCTGCCATATAGCTCTGGTTCTTCAGCTGAAAAATCATACATGGGGATGGCCGCCATGGTGTACACGGAAAAGAGAGGAAAGCAAAAACTTAACATTTCAAACTCAAAAAGTGATGTGTCAGCCACCATATAATATATCTAGAATTCTAAAGAAAAGGGTACACATCAGCTTGTTCTTGGCCATAAAGATTTGACTCGCTTGAAGATATTGACTCACTATGACTCTGCAATGTCCTTATTGTCGTCGCAACACATTCCCTACCAGCGGTGCGCTCCGACAACACTACAGCAAAAATCAACCTTGTTTTATCGCCCGAAATGCAGAGTTGGCGCAATTAAAAGCATCTTGCAGCAACTCGTTCAGCGATGTATCAGATTTATATTTTGACTCACCTCAGGCGGATGGAGCACACTATGATGACCCCATGAATGGGTATCCAGACAATTCCAGTGATAGAGATGAACTTGACGATACACCAATGGCAAATCCCGATGATCAGGACTCCAACCAAGATGCACAACCTCCTATCGACCAAAACTTATCTGACCAGTCTGGAACTGACAGAGAAGGTCGCTGGAGTCAAGAGTTTCCGCCGGAGAAGAATGCTGGAGCGGTTTTTCGACAAGCACCCACTACCTTTGAACGTATCCGAGATGAAGAAGTTTTGAAGGGCGGTGAGGTGTTTGGGCCATTCGAAAGCGAGGAAGAATGGGAACTGGCAAAGTGGCTGATAAAGAATGTCGGTGCCAATCAAATGGAAGCTTTTCTGAAGCTTCCCATTGTACGTCACTGTTTTTGAATTCACGAACATGGCATCAGTAAGTTGACAACACTGCAGGTGCGACAGCGCATTGATGCACAATACCGAACAAAAACCGATCTTCTTGAGCTTGTGGATTCTCTCCCTGGAGGTGTAAAATGGGAGTGCGAGGAGCTCACTATCCAAGGCGATTGCCTGGACATCAATGGAAAGCCGCTGACCGAAACACTCGAACTCTGGCATCGTGATCCCGTTGAGATTATGAAAGAGTTAATAGGAAACCCATTATTCAAGGACGTGATGGCCTACGAACCACAAAAAGTATTTGTTGATGCAGAAGGAAAAAACAGAGTCATAAACGAGATGTGGACGGCTGACTGGTGGTGGAAAGTACAAGAGCAACTTCCCAAAGGCGCAACCGTAGCGCCCGTTATACTGTCTTCCGACAAGACGACGCTCTCACAGTTCCGTGGGGATAAGTCAGCATGGCCACTCTATCTCACTCTGGGCAATATATCCAAATCAATCCGGCGTCAGCCTTCCTCGCACTCTACTGTCCTTATTGGCTACATACCAGTGGGGAAATACGATTGCTACACCGACAAATCCAAGCAATTTGCAAGATATCGTGTGTTCCACTACTGTGTTCGGCTCGTCTTGGAGTCATTGGCAAAGGCAGGTCGCGAGGGTGTAAAAATGGTCTGTTCGGATGGATATGAACGGTGGATGTGGCCCATCATTGCCGCATATGTTGCAGATTATCCTGAGCAATGCTTAGTGGCTTGCTGTATGGAAAATCGGTGTCCTATTTGCAAAGTGGGCCGTGATGAACGAGGGATGCATGCTGAAAACCCACTCCGCGACAAAAACGAAACTTTAGATCTTTTACGGAGACAAGAAGAAAACACCCACACTTTGGCATCGTCGAAACTCTACCAGGATTTAGGCTTGCGACACGTCGTACCTCCATTTTGGGCAGATTTACCATTTTGCAATATTTTCGAAGCGTTCACGCCCGACTTACTACACCAGCTTCATAAAGGCGTATTCAAGGACCATTTAGTTAAATGGTGCACCGCTATCGTTGGAGAAAAGGAAATAGATTCCAGATTTCGAGCAATGAGCGGGTATGCTGGTCTGCGTCACTTCAAGAACGGCATATCGTCAGTATCGCAATGGACTGGAAGAGAACATAAGGAAATGGAACGCGTGTTTGTTGGACTGCTGGCAGGTGCGGTGGAGGATCGTGTCCTGAAAGCAGTCAAGTCAATCCTCGATTTCATATACTTTGCATCTCTTCATTCGCATACCTCGTCAACATTGCAAGGTCTTCAAACTGCACTAGACGAATTTCACGCGCACAAGTCAGTATTCATCGAGCTGGAGGCACGATATCCTGGACATTTCAACATACCAAAAATCCACTCTATGGAGCACTACCGAATGCTCATTGAGCTTTTTGGTAGTGCGGACGGCTTTAATTCAGAGTCTCCCGAACGTCTACATATCGACTATGCAAAAGACGCCTACCGTGCCTCAAATAAAAAGGATTTCTTGATTCAAATGACGGTGTGGCTTCAACGCCAGGAAAGCGTGGACAGATGGACTGTATTCCTTGAGTGGATGAAACACGGATCGCTTGCACCGGACGAAATTATTGACACAGTCCCTCTACCACATGATGATCAGCCGCTGGATGAAACTGAAGACAACAACACCGATCAAGTGCACACGCCGACCGCAGCACTCAATTACAAGGTTACAGCAAAGCACGCACCTGCGCTCCAAAGTGTTCCAGCTAGCCAAATTGTTGCAGATCAACATGCATCCCAATTTATTCCAGCTCTATCCAAATTTTTGCGACACCGTGGTGGTTCAATCATTCCTCAGCCATTTGACACATTTGGTCTATATAAATGGATCAAATTTCGCCTTCCCGACATCCCAGAAGCCAGCTGTAAAAAGCTCGATGATGTTGTGCGTGCAATCCCTCCAATACCATCTGTCGGGCGATGTCAAGCACAGCTGGCTGTGATTGATTTCGCGCTGGTTCGTACTGGAGAACAGAATAAACATACAGACGGTACAATTTTACAAGGTAAATATTAACGGGTCAAGTCGACTTGATTTGTTGATTCCCGCATTTAAAACAGGTCTTCGCGTTGCGCAAGTGCGAGTCATTTTCAGGCTACCGCAGATATATGGGGTTCAAATTGTCCACCCGCTGGCCTACATCGAGTGGTTCACACCATTCTCTCCACCGGACACAACATCTGGCTTGTATTCCGTATCACGCTCAACTCGCATGCATCAACCCTACGCCGAAATCATCGAAGTTAACAGGTTAGTGAGGGGATGTCATCTGATACCAAAGTTCGGGCGCCACATAAACGCTGCGTGGACAAGTGCAAATGTAGGGGATCTATGCCATTCGTTTTTTATCAATCCATACCTAGATATACATACATTCTGTGCATTGAACAATAGCATGCCAGGTTGTTTCTGAAAAAATATATTGTTGCGTGTTTTCAATCACCGTGACTGCTAGTACAGATAATCAAGTTAAGCTAGTAAATCAACGCTACGATGCAAAATGCAAGGCCCACGTATGTAATTCGGGCTACGACAATGTTCAGCACATGTAAACGATACAGATGCTCTTACTCACTTCAACGCCAGAGCACCATTTGTGTATGGCAAGTTTCTGATAATAAAATGAGTAAGGCAATCGCGAAAAAATCATCATACTTTACCTTCGCCACATTTTCTTGGTTCAAAGCAAGTGCTGTGTATAAGGGGATAATATCCCAGGTTGGTCGATTTTTGTAAATAATTTCATTTTGTTCATATCGCAACCATCGTGGACGTGGTGTGTCCGAGTCCTGACCATCCTCGAAAATGTCCATAACCACTGGGGGGCTAACAAGGTACTGCAGTTCAAGATCTTTTCGAAGCTCGCTATTGAGGGCGCGGGAGATCCATACATGGCGACTTTGCAGCTGTAGAACAATGAAATAAGTGAGCGGATTGTGGAACTCTAGGGTGATCATATACATACCGGCTCGTACATATGCACGCATTGGCAGAGCAGTCGGTCTGTGGCCATTTGCCTGACCCAGCATAATGGATATGCTGCAGATTCGAATATATCGTGCGCCGCTCGAATCTAATTGAAATTTGAAAGAAAAAGTTGTTAATAGCAGGGCAGAAGCTCACAAGTAGTAATACGCACAATGTTAGGGATAGGTAACTCAGATAAATCATCCAACGAGTAGTACCACTCGCAAATCTCGTCCAGAATTTCGCCGTCGTCAGTGCCAGTGCCAGTGGTTGGCATTGTATGATTTGCGATTTGAGTGACTAGATGATGGGTGGTACCACACCGGCGTGACGATCATTATCGTGATTACAGATGAGTCTTGATACGTTCCATATTGAAGCTGAGTGTACCATAGCGCGAAAGAGAGAGGCTACGTCTATAGAGCGCTGTTTGCTGGCTAGTTGGAGCTAGCCGAGCTATAGACAATTACCTAGCCACAAATCAATTATAGAGCGTTAGCTAATATCATATTATCTACACCGCCAAAACCACTTCCCAGATGGGGTGTTATCATTTTTGGATTGGCAATCGCATTGGTGGCGAGCACAAGCACGGCGTCGGTCATTTGAATCGAATCCCGAACACGGTGAGGGGTTTGTTGCTTACGCTGAACGTCAGGCAACTATGCGCATAACTCTAGCCAATCATTTTCGTCACCTGTGGTCGGAGTTACCCTCGCTGGTACTCGCTAATGCTCAGATTACAATGTATTAGTACATGGGTCCACTACGAATATACAAACTTGAATATACAAACTGAGTCGTGATTTTCAAACAAAGATACTTATGTTTTCCGTCATAGATCGGTGACTTACATAGACCGGCAGCTCCAAGAAGCAGAGTCGGAGAAGCTTCTTCGCAACAGTAGCAGATCTCAGGAACAGAAGCCCTCAACCTCAGATATCTTCGGCATTGGAAGATTGGATGGATTGATCATCGGGCTTGTCAGAAGAGCATTTTCAAGTTACACTTTAATCGGGGATCTGGGACAAGGGTTTGTTGAGGCTGAGGCGTTTCAGATGTGGGAGGAGCGATCTAATGTCCCGGAATAGCAATAATACATGGGTTTGATATATCACTACTGAGATTGATGTATCAAAATGCTCGCTCGCTCACTGAGTTTGATGCATAAACACTATTTGGCTCCCACCAGGATTGATGTATCAAAGCTACAGGGACAGGTGACCATGATCCCCTCCGTCAATTGTGCTCTGCGATGCGAGATACGCGAAGATCATCTAATTGATCCCTCCTTTCGGTACACAAGACAGCTGAGTCCTTTCAACAGTCCATGAGTATCTTGTGTACTGAGTATCTTTGACCATTCGGAGTGATGTTCCAGTGACTGCATATCGCGGTGTTGTTCCAGGTCTATCCAGATATTAATTTTAAAGACTCGCGCTCCACTGCCGAAAGCTTTGGTAGACCATACGGACCCCAGCTTGTGATGGTTGGTCTGTGTTTGGAAATGAGCCTTGATATCCATCATGGATCATTCACAATTATCGCATCATAGTGACCGGCGAAAGTGTCATTGCACGGAGTATGCTATGCTAGTACGGGCAAGTGGAACTGCAGAGCATGTTGGGGTGGTACACGAGCCAGTGTAACAAAGGGGTGTCCACGGCTTGTACCGAACCTAACGGAGCGAGGTGTCTCCCATCATTTTCAACCAGGACCCGCCATGGCTTCTCGTACGCCAACCTCCCTCGATAGTTGGGCGTCCAAATATGCCCACCCTGTTTCACCCCACGAGTGGCCCACTCAGCTCTGGGAAAGCGCCTGGAAAGACCAAGCCGACATATTTAGCTGGGAGAATGTTGTGCGCGACAATCAACCGGTGCCTGCATCCGAACTCCGAGTACCTTCTCGAATGTGCGTGATAAGGGGATCGGAGAATGAGCTCGGGACGAGATTTGGGGCCAGGGATGGATATATGAAGAGCGATTATATCATTATCGCCCAACAACTGGTGAAGTACGCAACGGACCAAGACCAGAGCTCGGACCCTATGGAGGTCGATGAAGTCGACGAGGATCTGGAGGAGCGTCTTCCCACCAATCCTTTCGTTCAGGCTAACATGGATAAACCTCTCATTATGCAAGTGTGTGGTAGCCCTGGAAACGGTACGTCGAAAGCTCCACACCTCATCCGGTCGCTGATTGAATCCCCGGCCACCCAGGCAAATCGTTGTTTTTACACGTTCTACTACGCCTTCGCCTTAGTGCAATGCTCCCCACCTTGCTGCAGTTCAATAACGGGGCATGCTATCTATTCACTGACCTCGGCGTCCATATCATCGGCCCATCTACACTGGCCCGTGAGTCCAGTTTAGCTCAGGACCTCGGCCGATTGATCCCGGATGCTTGGTGTTTGGTGGACTCAAATGTTGACATGCCGATTCCGTCCTCATTCACGCGATATTCCGGTTTAACAATCGTTCAAGCAGCATCTCCTCGCGCGGACAGACTTGATTGGGTGGGGAAGTATTCCAGACCGGTGAAGGAGTTTTACATGCGGCCATTCAACCTCACGGAGGCCATTGTTGCGTACGTGGATTGTTCTCTTCACTCTACGCAAATAGATCTTGACGCGCAACATGCTTATCCAGCCGCGGAATGCAAATCTCGGCACGGCTGCCTAGCGAACGGCAGCTGCAGCTTTGGTATGACCGCTACGCTCCGTCCGCACGCCTGGCTTATGGGCGTGCAGCAAGAATCGACGATTATGAGGCATCACTTCAGAGAAAGTTGACCCGCACGATTGGCAATTCCACACTGTCTCTCCTATCTCTCTTCCGTAATGCATCATCCTTTAGCAATGTTGATGAAGTCTCACATGAGGTCTTCACATTTTTCCCCACATCTGATACTGCCGCCGTTTCCTGTCATATACCTACAAGGCACCTGGCTGGCAAGGTCGTCGAAGCTCTGTGTGCTGTGACAGACGCAAAGCGCGCCGAGATCTATCGCACTTTTCTGCGCGTTCCTGGACTTCAAGCAGCAGCAGGCTATCTAATGGAAGAATTAGCAAATAACATCTTGCCACTTGGGGGCACCCCATGGCGGCTATGGAAACTTGAACGTGCCAAGCAACACACTACCCACACTACCCAACACTGGACTGTCAACCCAAAATCCAATGCTCTATGGTTTACTATCCAAAAAAAAAATCACTTGCCGACCATGACCATCTCACGGACGAAATCGACCTCATCCAGTGCAACCCTCCTCAGGCTCGAGCCACAAACGTATGATACCGATACCTTCAAATCCCCAGGCAAGCTAAAAAATGGTTATTTTTACACACCGAAGGCACCAAATCAGGCCACATTCGATTCTTTTATCTACCAAGATGGTACGGCGTATCTGTTGCAATACACTGTGGCAAAACATTTGCACGATGTGAAGGCAAAGGGACTCGAGTTTATCAAAGGCCTAGGAGTAACACACATTATTTACATCGGTGTGGTTCCATCTGGCCAACGGCCCACGATCATCATCAACAAGTCCACTGCGAAGAAATACAAAGACCTCATTACCGATTTTTACTTGCTCGACTTCGATCCCCCTGCATAGCAAGACAACCCGACACGGCCGATTGTCGAGGACATTGTTCATATTTTTTTTGGAGTTTTACTGGCTGGTGGGTGTGATGTGCCTCACAGAGCCAGGCTATATCACCTGTGTTTGGACTGTATTCGATAGATTATACCATGTGTGATATATTACCTTGCTTGTCGAGGTTTCTGGGACCCCATAATTCGAACCGTGCCTAACTCACCGCAACTCACCCACAGCAATATATAGTAAGTATGAGAGTACAATACATTCGCTAGGATCTCAATAACGGCTGTTTTGATTTTCTTAGAAATAATTGCATTTGCTCAGTTCTATAGAACATATTATTTCATCTCTGCAAAACCAACCACGAAAAGCCCATGAATATACTCGAAATATTACATTACTGATTCCAGCAACACTGATGTTCCCAAAAAGTAAGTAAGTAGTAAGTCACTTTGCGACAACTCCGAGCCAATCCTCTTCTTTGACGACTGCTTATCGATATATCACCTGCTCGCCGTTTTGCGGCTGTATCCAAATACCTACAGGACAGCACGATGATGAACAACACCCGCAAATCGACCGCTGAATCATGGCACCCTGCGCTGAACGATAGCTCCACTTTTACCTACTCAGTTGACCAGGAGCACAGCCATGACCACGATGACCAGGACCAGGACCGCTATAGCCCCTGCATGACGGACGACTGCACACTTGTGGCTTGATGTATGGGATGGCTACAGCATGACTACGACTATGGGGGTGTCACACCTGGTGCATATACCTATATTAAGTATATTGACGCTTACCCTAGTGCACATTTGCGACTTGACCACGGCGAAGAACTGTCTCATCGTACTTACACCTTATA
>MU267869.1:0-31697 GCA_021014935.1 Hygrophoropsis aurantiaca
CACTGATGTGGCCACCCGGAGTCCCCAATAGACTGTTGGACCAATCAAAAACACCAAGTGCGGTGTTGGAGTTGCATGGTACGTAACGGTCTTACAATCGTGCCATGGCGCCGTGGCTAAACCATTCTTTGCCAGCTGTGGAATGCCAGGAAATGGCAGTTGCACTTGGGCTTTCCGCTTTGGTTGGTGATCCTTCTGTGATCGAGAGGCAGGAATACATTTTGAGACACATTGGATGCTCGCAATTTGTTACACGTTGATATCATATTGGGACTGTTTTTTCTTCATTATCGTTTTGTTATTCTCTACTATAGCCTTTGTATCCTCATGACTCAAGTATGTATTTTTTAAAACACTAATACTATGTGTACATGTAGGATTGTCCTCCCAAAGGATGAAAAGAAGTCCAAAAAATGACTGTAGATAGCTATCAGAATCAAATGTATCGTCTCGAAACGATGAATATCAATATTCCCAAGAAAACTACCAAACCCGATGTGATCAGTTCACCGAAGTCACCCCAAAAGGTGTTGATCGCGAATGTAGACCGCAGTGGAGGGTCCACGGAAACAACCACTTTGTGTTTCTTGCCAGGAGCTGTATCTTTGGTAACGATAAACAACGTCTGGCGAGCCTCGTCGTGGATGTAGCGATCTTGCGGTTCCAGTCCTGTCACGAGGAGTTTCCTTCCGTGCGTGAGCAGAGAAGGAACAAATATTTCCGTTTCTCGAGCAGTAATAGTGGGATGATCAGTGACAGGAGGTTTAGAAACACTTTTTGAGCTGGTAGAAATCATCGAGGAGGGATCAGGACATATCCACTCGTACGTGAATTCCCCCCAGCTCATCTCGTACTCAAAACGGAGTGGGATGCCTGCAGTTTTTGCAGGGTACGGACGCACAACGGACGGTAAAATGCGTCCACCATTATCCAGTGTGAAAGACGTTTGGTCGTGACTGAGCCACGATCCGGGTAACGCTCGGCGAGCACTGAACCACGAGAAATTTTCCCCGTTCCAGTCGTCGCCTCGGGTATCATCGTTGTCGGGATTATAGTTCCACAGCCTGTCGGACACGGGGTCAGCCCAAGCTCAAAAGCCAAGGGAGGCCTACATACGTAAAGCCAACCAACGCTCTCTCTAGACCTGTAATCATCGCATCCATCATACGCGTTTGCCACTCCCACTGATCAGTGACGAAAGCTTCTTTCTCGCTAGATAGCAAAAGAAACTGAATTGAGCTAAGTTCGACGCTTTCCAATAGACTTCTTACTTCATGTCCATTGGAATACCACACTCTCCGATAAGCACAGGCTTCTCCCCAAGTGACCGATACCCTGCCTCGACAACGTTGCGTAGTTGCAGTGAGAAGTTGTCTCGGGCACCTTTTTGGCCCCAGTAAAGTGCTTTCAGAACGAACATACCCTGGAGCAGCGGTAAATGTTCGTGAGATGACGAATAATTAGAATGAATGGCAATGTGTACCCTCGACAAGCCTTGCACGTTCACAGTGAAGTCTCCAAACGCTTTGGTAAAAAGAGTATTCAGGTCGTACCTGTGACTCATGTTAGTTATTGATGAATATGCATTCCTAAATAATGTACCAGTGAGGTGCATAAACCATGTTGGGTAGCTGATTGTCTGGCGTCCATGATGATGGGCAAAACTAGGCTGCTGTATCAGGACTGTTCAGACGGGATCAAATATAGGCAAACCTCGTTTGGAATTGGCTCCACGAAAAGCATCTTATCAGTAGATGAGTCGCTGTGCACACGCGCTGCCCAACGTTTGAGGAATGGGTAATAAAAATCAGTATACCAGTCGATCTGTTCAAAAGTTAATAAGCTTGGTATTACTGCGACAGCCGGCAAAGAATGCGATACCCGCCTTTTTTCCAGTTGTAGGATTCTTGCTGAAGTAGTTCTCCCGCAAAACAACTCCTTCCTGTTTGCTGAGGTCCCAGCCCCAGACACCATGCATCTCCCAGATACATTTGCCTCCCGTAGGCCCGTCGGGACGCCAGGCTTTTCGGCCATCAGTGTTCAATATGCTCGAGGAAGTCTTACGAGTGGGCATAGGAAATGATCTGGTCCAAGCAGCAACAGAGGTAGGAACTCCAGACCCTAACAAAAATGACTCGAAAGCAGTCGCTAGCAAAAAAAAAAAAAATACATCAACGAGCACGTCACCCGACTGGAGGCGGAAAATACTTACGGACATGCGACAGATGTAGATCAGTGTTGTAATCAAACCCATGCAATGACGGGACATCTATGTATCCTCGATGGGGTTCGTTCATGATCTAGTAACCGGTGAAATGGTGATGGGGGACGGATGTGGAATTGTTTCGCACCTCAAAACCTATTATGCCGTCTAGGTCTCTTAGTTTTTGCACCACAATCGAATACATGTTCAAGAAAGCTTCTTGCAGATACTGTTGGATAGATTTTTCCGAATCATCGTCGCACTTGATCTTGAGCTTGGGTGCAAAAGTATCGCCGGCCCAGAAGCATGTCCTATGACCAAAATCAAACACACGACCGAATTAGAAGCAGAACCCGACTTACGCCATTGTAGCTGCAGCTAATTTTTGATACCCGCAAGGCCACAGTCCCCGTTCGGCCTCAACATGGCCGCCGCCCCGGACCCCCTTCAACCATGCGGCTCCGGATTCCTCTAGAGCATGAAGATCAAAGCCAATTGCTTCGAGGGTCCAAGCAGGGGCGCCAGATCCTCCCGAATATCGGGACCAAACATCCTGGTGGATGACTATAAAAGCGGAGAGTCCGTACTGAGGTAGAAGTGAAAGAAGCTGTCTAAGGTACTCTAGATACTCCATGTCATATATGCCCCTGCAAGACCCAGTCAGGTGATGGACACTCTAATTAGCGTTGTTTGGGCTCACTTTCCTGCGTGCTCGACGGCCTCCCAAGTAACAAGGAAGCGAACTTAATGCAGTTTCAGGAAACTATGCGACCCGAAGACATTAGCACGCACTGAAAGTCAGACCCCATCGCCGAAGGCGTGCAAAATGATGTGGAGCTTCATCGAGTGGGAACGGGCGGCCGACGAACGTCACGGAATGATGGTCGTGCGGAAATGTTTCGTGATCATGGTTCGTCGGGCTTCAAACCAAGATAGTTGATGAATGATAAGTGACACAATGTCAAAAGATACTTACATTTTGCTTGAGCCTGATAGATTTACGCCCCTTAGGTTACACACTCGTCCGTAAGAATCTATGAAATGTCGTCCATGTAGCTTGAGCTGACCCCCCGTGCTACTTGCCGACCAGTCATGAGCGTATGATAGTGCACTACCAGGCACATAGTCTGGTGATTGAGATGGATGTGTACTGGGCTAAAAGCGAAAGAATGAGCGTATTTAGTTCAGTTTGAAACTCCTGAATATTGGTATTGTACCTCGGTTTCATTTATGGTCGCGTCAGAATTAACTTCTGGTTTCGACGTGCCTTCAAGAAGGACGAATGACGCTTCCGAGCTGGAAGGACTGAGCATCTGAAAAGTGTATCGTAGAACACACGCGAAAGGAGCGAAAGAACTGCAATAAAGGACGAATCAATTCCTCTGATATCACTGTAACACTTGGTCGTGCTTGCCTTGAGTAGCTGAAGCTACTGAATAATGAACGCAATGAACGGAGCCAAAAACGCGTCCTCGAGCCACGCGTTCTATCCAAAAGCGGCGAAAATTAACCGAAAGAGGAATGTTTGGCAACAAACCCCCGAACCAAACAAACGCCCCCGAATCCGGATTCCGCACCATTCCGATCGCACCAAGATGATGCTGAGAACCAGATTGAGAGGTCGATCATTAATTTCTTTATCGCGATTTAAACCGTCTACCATCCGCTTTACGCACAGGCCGTCGCTATCCAACGTCGATAATGATACCACGCTCGCTATTCCGCCCTTGAATACATCGTTCCCACACAGATGGCTCCGTGATGCATGCAGATGCCCTTCCTGCGTTCATCCATCGACATCCCAGAAATTATTCAGGACGTCTGACCTATCGTCAAATCTCAAACCGGCCACTGATGGAGTGATACTCTCAGAAGATGGTGTTCATATCAAGTGGACGGATGGACATGAATCATTCTACTCTAACTCTTTCCTTGAGCGGCACTCATCCCTTTCAAAGCTTTCATCGTTTCATAAGGAAGTAGAACCAATAACATGGGATCATCCTTCGATTTCCAAAACCCCAGATCTCTATCTTCCATACGACACTCTAGGGGATCCATCTCAGCTCCTGCGTGCTATCACTCAGCTTACTCAGTACGGTCTTCTCTTCATCACTGGTGTGCCAAACCGTATAACCAACTCTGATACCTGTGAATTACGCACTCTCGCGAATATATTCGGAGAGCTGCGCGAAACTTTCTACGGTGTTGTGTGGGACGTC
Organism: Hygrophoropsis aurantiaca; assembly: GCA_021014935.1. NCBI lineage: Eukaryota > Fungi > Basidiomycota > Agaricomycetes > Boletales > Hygrophoropsidaceae > Hygrophoropsis > Hygrophoropsis aurantiaca. The sequence continues at coordinate 4,426 of MU267869.1, forward strand.
AAGAATGTGCGCAACAGTCGCAACATTGCATACACAAATCTTGACCTCGGGCTGCACATGGACTTGCTGTATGTCTACCATGGTACGTCAAACGGTGACGGCATCTAATCAGGATACCAGATATTTCCAACATCCTCCCCGCTATCAGATCCTGCACTGTCTTCGAAACCGTGTCATAGGCGGCACATCCATCTTTGTTGACGCTTTCCACGCTGCGTCTGTTCTAAGGAAGCAAAATCCGCAAGATTTCGACGCCCTCGTTAACACCCGCGTGCCATTTCATTATATCAATGACGGACACCATCTCCGTCATGAACATCCTACCATCGAATTGGCTATGCCAGTTACTACATCTGAATCGGCCCCGGTAATAAAGCACATCAATTATTCTCCGCCTTTCCAAGCTCCTCTTCTGTTGCATTCCACACCACCAACTTTCTATGAGGCTCTCCGGCGCTTCACCTCGCTCCTTGATGATGCTGCCAATCACTACGAACATACCCTACAGGAAGGTGACGCTGTCATCTTTGATAACCGGCGGGTGCTGCATGCTCGAACCGCATTTAGTGACGGGGACGGCGGAGATGTAGGAGAAACTAATCGCTGGCTCAAAGGATGCTATTTAGAGGCTGACGCCATGTTGGATCGTGGAAGAGTACTAAAGACTAAACTCAGCGAAAAGTTGATTGGGTCTTAGAGACGGATCCACCACATCGAGTTTCTGGTTACAGTGATTATATATCTAGATCTACCGTTCGAAGGCCAGGATCAACGGATTGCTACCCATCAATTTGGGCATGCAAGGACTTATTTACGATGATGACAGTGTTTAACAAATTGGGTTTTTGGATACAAGAATGGGTCCGTTTACTTAACTGGTAAATACATTGACACTGAGCGATAAACTATGTCGTAAACGTATGGTGTCAAATTATAGCTTGCTCTTCTCGCTTTTCTTGATAAAGGCAACGCCGTTCCCAAGAGCAACCTGTTCAACAAGATGAGCAGATCCTCAGTGTATCAAGAAGATGTTTTACCTTGCCAGAGGTCAGGTTCTTTGTGATGAATGCGATCTCAGTAGTTCCGTTAGGTCCAGATCCAACTTCCCAGGCATTTGTCTCCAGCTCATCTCCCGGTTTCACGGGGGACGTAAACCGAGCTCCAAACACTTTCAAGGACCGTGTATCACCATTTGCAAGCCCGCGAATGAGAGCGCGGGCGGCAAAACCATATGAAGATAATCCATGCAGAATAACATCTCCGAAGCCCAGAGCTTTTCCGACCTCGGGGTCTAGGTGCCATGGCGCCGGGTCAGACATCTAGCCAGCGAGTATTTGTCTAGGAGCTTACCGATATGCAACGGGTTGTAATCACCAGAAAGGCGATATATCAATGCTTGTTCTGGCGTAGTTACATCCTTGTATACCCAGTCGGGCTTGCGGTCCTTGGGAATGGGTTTCGCCTGGGGCGCAGCAGCGATAACTTTTGAGAACTTGTCCCCATTCGCTTTCGACCCAAGATAGAATGCAGAGCTCTAGGATGACAACCAATCAGCATATGAACGAAAGATGGTTTATGCACTTGCATATAACTTAGCATATGGGGTACCTTGAGGGTCGAGCAGCGTAGACTCGTTGTCGATAATGATTCCCGACTCTGCACAACACGATCAGACTGTTTATTTGAAGACATGGCTGGCGTGAGCAGCATACTGTTTTCGTGCACGCCCACTATTCTCCCACTGAGTTTCCAACCCGAGCCGCTGGCAACAGGCAGGTCCTTCAGAATTTCAATGCTTTGAGTTGCGTGCACCTGGGGAGTGAAAAGAATCAGCTTTGCGTTGATATTGATCAGGTAAACTGGATACCCACCACTCTGTTGGCTTTCAATTTTGGCAGTCCTGGGATGGCCCGTCCGGCTATTTTACTGGCGAACAACGAAACATCCGTGTCGTCCCCTGGCAGCGAGATGAAGAGCTGTGTTATACTTATTGGAATGCGAGGTTTATGTACCTTTGAGCCCCAGTACAACAGGGTAGGTCGGCAATGGTCCCCACGATTTATCTATGCCGTATGTTAGCGGCTAGCCGTACTTCGAAATCGTCATGCCGCTGTCTACATACCAAGTTCTGGACAGCTCAGATTAGTAGAGTAAGATAGAGGAAATTACGATTACCCCTACCATAGACCAGCGACAGCTCATCTCGCTTCGCACCGACACCTAAGGCATAAGTTATGATGTCTTTACGAGTCCATGACACCTTTCAAACCAGTCTTTGAGAGCTATCGAGTCACTATGGTCACCAATGATACATACCGGTTGGTCTTCAGCCTTGAAGCCTACAGCTTTTTCAAGATCATAGCTCATATTTGAAGTACTAGCACGGAGTGCTCAGAGAAAGCAGTTGGATGTCAGTGTGAGTTGCAACTGTCGGAATACCATGTCAATCTCGGACCGGTAATCATTATTACCCGATTAACCGGTTTCTTTAGCATGTTCAACGTCTGAAACTTAAACACACGGGATTAGACTGGGGATGCGAGGCCAATGTCGAGGCTCGAAATACAAGGATTTGATCACGGCTAGATATATAGTGGAAGACGTCAAAACTTTGTTCCTATCCGCCTGACATCGACGCTGATGAACTGCGCTCAACGATAGTGAGTTATTGATTGTGATTGGGGGTAGGAGTTGATTGCATACACCAAAGAGTCTAAATACGAAATCGAAGGTATAAAGATACACACAACTGGAAAAGAAAACATGTTGCACAACGGACAATAGCAGTTAAATTACCGCAGATATGATAAACCGCACTCTACTCATTCCTATTATGACCCACCAGTGAGTCGGGCATTAACTCTGTGACGATGTTGACGGTTTTTAAGGTGCACCTCGTAATTCGAAAGCGTATCACCCGGTCCAGAGTTATACAGCTGCGATAACAAAGGTATAAGCCAAGGAAGCATAACAGAAATATAGGATCTCGAACGAACCTTGCCAGGACAATCAAGGCATTTGATTCTCCATTCAGCTGATGCTCTTGCTGAGGGTTTTCGTAGAATCGCTTCAAACTTGTCATCTCTGTACTTGCCTTGCAAGTGCCGGACAGCAGCAGCCAGCCATGATGGAAGGGACTGTTTACTTAAGAATTAGCATGAATAAAATCCTGGCCCAAACCATGAAAAGCTTACGTAGGTAGATTGGGAATTAGGTTCGGGTGTAGGGGAACGATTATCTGCAGTCGGCCTTGGGGAGTCGGTTGGGTGAGGAGAAGGCCCATTAGTATCACCTCGATTCGTTGTGCCATTGGTCATTAAGGAAGCAAGAGGTGCTTCTGAGCCACTTGAAGCTGAGGATACAGGGGAAACAGCTCTGTCATCCTCTGACGGGAGAACAGTGGCCGAGTTAGGAGGGCGAGATGGTTCAACCCACGCGTCTGGCTTTGAACGACTAGGTGTATCTGACCCTTCAGGCTGATTTTGCGGGTTCTGTGGGCGACCTCTTCTCCTCGCACCAGGTCGCGATTGGTCAGTCTCTCGTTGCAGATTTAGGTGGTAGTCGGGATCTGAGTTGTATTGAATCGGACGTGGTCTGCGATGTCTGTGCCAATACTTTCCTGAAAACCCAACTAGGTAAGAAAAAATTTACCAGAAAATGAAGCCCAAGTACTTACCACATGTCCCACACTGCGACTTATCTCCCAAAGGACCTTTTCTTCTTCCAATTGCGATGCTCTCTGGACATCCACAATTCGAGCAGTGCCAAACGCCATTGATGACATTCGCATGTTGCCCATCTGCAAACTCCTTTTCCTTCGCCTCTCTTTCCAATTCCCTTGCACGTTTGGCTACGGCTTTGACATCAGGGAGTGGGTGCGAGGATGTAGATATAGACTCGCTCTCCATGGCGGGAATTGGAAGGAGTGTGGATGTATCTGCAGCCGTCGACGGAGTTGGTGCAGCAACACCTGCTCGAGGACGAAGAACATGAGGTGAATATGCCGGCGCCTTGAACAGACCTTTGACTTTTTTCTCCTTTCCTGCCAGTATCGCAGCGGATGACTGTGCTTGTTGTTGAGGTAGCTGCAGGGGCATAACGGGGGTTCCATTCTCCGATGCAACCATGTTGGCAATAGTAAGAGAGGCGGCGGCAGCAGCAGCTCGTCTGGACGTTGGGGCATTGGCAGCAACTGCCAAAGCCAACGCAGCTGGATCCAGTTCAGGAAACCCGATGGCTGGTGTGCGGTACGTTCTGTTTGGCTCGCGATCGGGAAGTGCTATGCCTCGCCGTCCACGAGTATTTCGTTTCCGGCGCTTATTCAATTCCTTCTCGCGTTCCTTCTCGCTGCGTTCGATCTCTCCATCACTGAGGTAGTTGAGGAGCGGGGTAAATGAGGTCACTTGGTCCATAGGTCTGGCGCCGTGGGTGAGGCTGGGGAGGAATGACATCCGGAGTTCGTCGTCTTGCACCAGAGAGCCATCGGCGGGGTGGCCGACTAGGAATAGGGATTTCTGGTAGACTTGCACTTGTTCTCGAATGCAATGTGCAATTGCGGTTCTGTTTTACCATCAGACTGGATATATCAAATTACGAAGAACGCCTTACTTGAATTCCCCGCCCAAACCGAGCTCTTTGGCATATACTTCTGCAAACTGTTCAGGTGACGCGTCTGCATTTTCGAGGTCCCACTCAAATTGGTCGTCAAGTTTCATCGAACCTACGATGATGTCCAGCTGTGGGTGCAAATCAGCATAGAAAGCAACAAGGTTTTAAAGATTACCCACTTTGATCAGTATCCGCAAATCATCCTGCATGCTCTTATCTTCGGCCTCGGAATTCTCAATGACCTGAGGAGCGTCGAGTTCGTTCTCCCTCTCCTCAACCTTGAGATTATCGGCAAATGCAATCTTCCGCCGTTTCCGACCTTTCTTTCCATTGGTTCCACTTGTGGAGGTACCTTCAGACCTGATCCTCTTTCGCCACGACTCCCACCATTGTGTGGCCTCCTGATCAAGATGCCCTCGGCCAACTATATGCTGCTCGTCCTCCTTCTTGACATCTTCTCGTTCACCATCGCTGACATCCGCATCGTGCGCATCATTGTCGCTATCATCAGGATTACGACCGGAATCAGCCTTTGTTGACGAGGGATCCCACCGATCAACGCTGGCCACGTGCGCTTTATAGTCGCTCAGCTGCTCTTGGATCGACTTCGTGATAACGCTGTGGTAACTAGGTGCAAGTGCATAATCCTCGACAACAGTTTGGGCGAATAATTCGGGAGTGATGATCGGATCTATTAGGCCAACATTAAGCTATCACATGCAGCTCATTTTACTGCACGCTTCTTCTTACCATTCAGATTCCATACAAACGTGTCGCGCATCTTATGATGTTCCACATCGAATTCCAGGCGGATAGGCACGAGCTGTTCGGGACGATTTGCCTGTTGTGGAGGTACCTTGCTCGGCCTAGTAGATATCGAGGTTAGGTCAAACCAAAGCCCGACGGCATATCACGTACACTCTGATTCCTTCCCTCTTCACACCCTTCTTTCGTGACGAAGTACTACTGGTTCCTGGTTCAGCCCTTGGCCGCGGGTACCGCACATCAAACCTCTCCGGCCTCCTTGTCATACCTAAGCTCGCATTGTAATCTCGTTCCCACCACGCACCGCGCGATACAGCTGCAGTTTTTAGCTCGATCGCCATGCGAGAAGCTTTTTGACGGTATATAAGCTCATAGGCCGAGTCTCGCGCTTTCACCTGTTTTAGCGTGGATATCTCGGATGGGGTAAGTAACGGCACAGGATCTTCGACCGGGACGGATGGTGCAGCCGAGTCGTTGGGGGTGTCAGTCCCATTCGTGGTTGAAGGGCCAGCAGCAGCCTTTTTGTCGTCCTCGGTGGAACTTCCAGCGCCATCACTTTCACTCTTAACCTTGGGTGGCGCGGCGTAGGGAATAAATGAGATTTTTGTCACTGCCGGGTTGAGCGCGGCCAGATGAGGAGGAAGCTTTTGAGTCGGTGTCCCGAGGTTAGAAGGACCACCCAACCCTGCCCCTGGAGCTTCGCCTACTTTCCGGATGGGTGGCATAGGCGAGGAACGATGGGAAGGGGCAAGGGATCGAACAGGCGATTGTTGATGCGGAGGGACCGGAGGAAGGGACGACTGTCGCCCCATGGACGCGTTGGATCCACTCATACCTCCCGTAAGATTGCCGCCCATACCAGATAAATTGGGAATGCCTGCATGATCAAGACTAGGTTGCATGAAGGGAACTGAGGGATTAGGTTGGATATTGATTCCCTGATACCATCATATTAAAAACACGAAAATCACACATTCGCGTTTCAGCGTTCGTCTCACAGCAAAATGCAGAGCTCTTACCTGTTCCCTCCCATGAACAGACCCACTCCTTTCCCTCCCTGACCCTTGTAACTGCTCCATCCGCTGACGCTCCTGAATAGACTGGGGTATCACAGGTGGGCCCATGAGTCCTCCGCCAGCGCCACCGAGCATACTACCACCAGCACCGAGGCCAGAAACCATTCCGCCACCCGCACCAAGAGAAGCATTCATACTGGCGCCCGCGACTCCACCCATCATTCCATTCACATTCATCGGGCCCATGCCCCCCATACCCCCCGCACCAATGTTGATCCCACCACCGAGCCGTGGAGAGTCCTTAGGGGACACCTGCCCACCGCCCGCGGGTTGGCTTGAATGGCGGGTATGTTGGTGTTGCGCAGATTCCGGTCGAGGGGGAGGCCGGTTCATTTGCGCGTGCATGTTAGCGTTCATCTGAGGATTGATGTTGCCGACTTGCGCCGCGTTCATGTGGGGGTTGAGGTTCGTGTTCATCTGCGGTCCCATGTTCATGTGAGGGTTGATGTTCATGCTGTTCATATGGGGGTTCATGTTCGCAGGATTCATGTGTGGGTTGAGGTTAACTGCCCCTGCGGGACCATTCATCCTGGGGTTGACATGAGCGCTCATGTTGTGGGGGGTGGAGTTCATCCGAGGGTCGCTCATATTTTGCGCTGCGACGGGATTCGTACGAGGGTCATGGCGGGGATCGGCATTCATCCAGGTTTCAGCGCTCACACGAGGATCGACGCTCATATGCGGATTTGGGTTCATACGCGGGTCGGAGGTCATGTGCGGATTCGCATTCATACGAGGATCCATAGAAGCCCCTGCGGTCCCTGGTCGTGAGCCAAGAGGCGGCATCATAGTCTGTGAGTGATGCGAACGCGCCGAGGCAGAGGACGACGGCCGTTCTTGTTGCTGTGGCTCCTGACCCGCACTCGTTGGAGCTTGGCTCTGCCCTCGATCACGGGATTGACTTTGGCCGCGACTGGGAGTTCGCTCCTGCGTTTGGCTGACGGTCCGCTCGTGCGCCTGACCTTGACCATGCATCTGGCCAGGAAGTTGTCCAAGACTAAGCGTTCGATCGTGCTGTGGACGCTCATGACTAGGTGCGTGTCCGTGTCCTAGTAGCGCTGTACCTGGTTGGTGGCCACCCAAACCCTGCTGTTGGGCCCCCAAAAGTCCTGCGGCAGCGGCAGCCATCGCTTGTTGCTGTCGTTGGAACATTAAGCGTTCCTGAGAACTCATCTGGGCTATCCGTTGCTGCTGCTGCTGCTGCGTCGCCCCCAGCCGTATATTCATCTGGTTCATACCCGGCATACCCATACCACCCATATTTCCAAAATTCATCCCTCCCATGTTCCCCATGTTACCGGGATTCATGTTCATCATGTTACTGTTCATCGAGTTTCCACCCATGGGTGCGGAGTCCATCGTGCTTCCTCCGCCACCCTGTTGTTGCTGAAGAAGTTGTGCGGGCGTGAGGGTCAAAGAAGACCCCGCGCCTGAGTTCGATTGTATTTGCGGGGACATGAGTTGCGACGGTGATATCGATTGATTTTGGTTCACGTTTTGATTCGGGTTGGGGATGGGAGTCTGTGGTGGTTGCGACGACGCTGAATGTGAGAGTATTTGGGACGGATTCATAGAGGTCATTTGCGAAGGGGATATTGACTGGGAGGCTGATGTTGATGACATGGAAGGGTTCATGGTTTGCATTTGAGGCAAACCTTGATTGGACGGTCCATTCGCATTCTGATAGGAATTGTACGGGAACTTGCCCATCATGGCGCTGTTCTGAGAATTTTGAAATGCTGCTGCTAGGAAAGCAGGGTTCATATTCGCCATGCCGCCGCCACCTTGATTCATGTTCATGGCGTTCATATTCATGCCCATGCTGGCACCCGGGTTCATCATGTTACCACCCGCCATCATGTTACCTCCAGCGTTCATCATATTATTCCCAGCGTTCATCGGCATTCCACCACCCATGTTTCCGCCCATGCCCATGTTCATGTTCATGTTCATGCCCATACCCATGTTGCCTCCCGGAAATGGCATGTTGGGGTGTTGCTGCGAAGATGGAGGCCGAGCGGGGTATTGACCTTGACCTTGGGATGGACCGCCTTGTGGAGGCATAGGTGAAGGGTATGTGTTCATAATGATCGGTCTGGGTACAAGAAAATTGGTTATACGGTGAGTGGCCACTAACCAATACACGCACCAGTATAGTCGTTAGCGCCCGTCGAGTATGACGGGCTAGGTGGATACTAGATATACGACATGTACATCAACATCATAACCTCACAAAGCCATGGACGGGAAGGTCACTTACGTTTTACAAGGAAAGGCTAAGAGCCCCGGCCTGGAGAGAGCAGAATAAACGCCGACACGGGGATCGGGGCACAAATGGAGCGATTATAGTGATTGCGATAAGTGGCTACGGAAGCATAATGAAAAGTTAGTTTAGATGAGATTTTATTGACCGGCCGGACAAGTCGGGTACTTCACTTACAGATTGGCCCAGGATTCAGAGGCAAGGAACTCGGAACGACTACGCACACGCAACACAAGGTTCCCAGCGGAAGAACTCGGCAACGCGACACAAGATACAAAATCCAGTGCAAGGAAAGAGATGGAAAAATGATAAGCAAAAGATAAACCCAAGTTTCTGATGCCCTTATTCCTGCGTCGCCAAGTCGGTCTTTTGAAGTCGATTTTACCAACTGGAAAACCTGTGAAAAGGCTATCCCAGTAAACAAACCAGGGGCGTGACATTCAACAATGTCACATGTCACATCCTCGCTGTGGCGCGTCACCGAATCACCCAATCCAGCATATGTTTTCTCCGCGAAAGTCTCTCCTAAAAACATAAAGGTATCCTATGTAGATCGTGGTGCGGAAACGACAAGTCCACATCGCCGGGATGCGAAGATCTCGCGCCCTGCCGCTTCCGAAAAAAGATGACACCGAGGAACGCTGACACTTGACGGACTTTAACGGAATTACTTTTGCCAAATAGCCCCAAATATGAGGATCTTCTACACCATCGGCTCGATCCATTCTGCCATCATGATCATGGTCTGTTTTACATGTGAGAATGTGTGCTAACTATTGCTATGACACCTAGAAATCAAAGCAATCGCCTCCAGGTCAACCTCAGATTGATCCTGGCGTTTGCCGGGTGGCACTCGCACGACCTCCTGAAGGGTTGGGTGGAGACTTTCACTCACACTTTCTGTCGACACATCTCTATCGCCACGGCCTTTGATAATATTTGGCGCTAATCCGACAAATGAGCTACGATCCCTTCCGCTTTGGCTCCTTCTAAACCCTTCTCAAACCGGACCTTTAAGATGAACAACACCCATGACGGCTAAATATGTGGAGCAATCATACCTTCCAATGCTCGTTGATATCTCAAACACAGCCACCGCCGCACCAATATGTAGGCTCACATACCAATCTGACAAGACAATCGAAATCAAATCGAAGTGGTTTTCCACGTCCTTGTTCATCGGCCATCGACGATCGTTGGTCTTAAACCCGTTCCATTTATATTTCAAATCCGTTTTAGACTACCAATTAGCGTGGACAAGGTTGAGCCCTTTCGTTGCGCAGCAGGACCCAGACACCTTACGTGGAGCTCTCAGGATCGATTTGCCCGACCCACAGGAGCCTTACAAGATATCCGACGCAAATCCGCCACTCAGGATTTCCCACTTCCCCCCGGGCCGTCGCTATGTGGTATCCACCCACATAATCATCAATCCGGACGTATACTAATAGTATGTGCCCTTGTATAACTCCAAGTCACTCCAGCACCGAATCATATGGCTTGCACGTCGATATGTCAACGACCAGTGTACAGTTCAGATCTGTATCACTAGTTTGACCAACCTCAATCGTGTCCGCGTCAAAAGGCATCGCCGTGGGAACCATCCTGCAATTTAATGGGATGCGTCAAGTATGTAAGGTACGTTTCATCAGTTTTATTAGCTCCAGATCTGTACAAGCAATACGAGAACGCGCCCTCAATGCAACGCTCCCTTGTCCAATCCCATAACTACTTTCTTTACTTGAAACTGTAACAGATACACGCGTCTCCTGCTCGGTCTGAGATGGCTTCTCTGTCTCAACAGGTTGTTCTGTTTCTAAATCTTCACAGGCAAGTCATAAATTTATCGTTTCAAGAAGAAACCAATCTTTATTTTGGATATCATACCACAGCGCTATGATTGGAGGCCATACTGACCTATTCATACGAGGTCACATGATAGTAACTCGCGGGCATCCTTCGTCCTTTGGCCATGGGCTCTGATTTCAAGATCGTGTCTTATTATATCTGAACAACATCTTTACGACTTCAATAGGTCATGGTCTAATTGCGTACTTTTAACTTTATTTGTCATAATGTATGATGAGCCTATCAAGAATCCTGCAGGGTTTCAAAAATATCTACGACTAGTCTTTCTTACACTTCGGTCTCCCAGGTAAAATGGGTTGCGCTATGTATCTCTGTTGGTGTATCAGGGCATCATGGTTCTCAGCACAACGTTGACTTATCCACTAAGATTTCCATGCACCGTAAATTTGGGGTCCTGATCAATTGCAAGTGGCGACTTGTCATGGTCTAGCTTCTTATCGATCTTATCTTCCATAGATTTTCTGAAGTTTGTCTCGATGTGGTCAAGGCAACACTTTCCAACACGATACAAAACATACGACGATATGTACTTGGAGCATCAGCAAGACAGAAAATCAGCTACATATCTGCAATAGATCATAGAACCTTGTTCGTTGACAAGCTGTAGAACCCAAGGATTAGCGAGGACCCACTTTTCACTCCTGAATCGCTTGTGAGTTTGGTGCGTCATCGCCGATGGGCCAATCATCGGGATCGTAGATGGTGCGGGGGAGCCTGAGCCTCGGCGAGCAATGAGATCCAGCTTCAAGTGAACCGAAGGCATTGCGTTCGGTCCCGAGTCGAGATTCGATATGTATCACGATCGAGGGTGCCTCTGGCATGGCTTAGCGACTTTTTTTGATCATAATCAGTCATAGTGGAGACACGGATCTGATCCTAAGTGATGCGTGATATGAAGCGCTTCGCATCAAGCAAAGAAAAAAATTGGCGGGGTGAAATTGATTGTGATTGGGGTCGGCGCATAGTGGATTCAGAGCATCCATCGAGGACTGCGTCAACTTCCACCATCATTGGATGGGCAGAGTTCGGCTGTTCCATCCAATCAGTTCCCTCTGTATTATAGATATCGCGATGTCGTCCAACCTTTCCATTTGACGGTGCCACCAACCACCGGAATACATGCAAGCTTACGAAGTTAGTCTTGATCATAATCTATAGCGATACTGGCAGTGGAGGCTTATCATAATATCATGGGACGACAATAAGTACCTTGTGTTGCATAGCACATGCATTAACCTACTGCTGTCGACAGTTAAGGTTAATGTAAAGGGAACCCAACCTTACCTTCAGAAGACAAAGCTTTCATGGAGTTGGGAGTGATCTGCTCGACGCCTATCAATGTCATACAGCAGAAGATTGACAGAAGTTGATATTTTTGGAAGTGGCATGATACTTGTGTAACTTGATGCTTCACGCTTCTCGGTATAGCCGCCGTGGATATCCGAGGATGCGCGTCGGCATTTCCTTCTCGCCGGCATAAGAATCTTGATCCATCACATTCATGAAAACCTCGGTCAGGCTCCGTCATTGTGATCGCCTGCGTATGATCGATGTCCATGTAGATCAAAGATAAGAATTAGATGGTCACCCTTTCTGGCGATGTAGACCAAGACTTCGAAGGAACTGACATACCACAGCATACCAGCCTCGTACTACGTGGAGCTCAGTGTGATATTGGCTGTAAATATAGCGAAGCAACTTTATATCAGGATCCGTTAAGTCAACGTCAACGAATATGTCAATAAAAATGACATACTTGTTAACCGCGAACTGCTGTTTAACTTCATATCTTTTACCGACAGAAGGCATCTTGTGGAGGGTAAAGCCATCATGATCCCAATGCCGGTAGGAAGAGGTCGACATATGATTAGGGAAACGGCTACTTGAGCGGTATCTATCAACCCGAATGTTAGTCCCACCTTATATGTGGGCTAGTGTGGATTGTGCGAGACAGCCCCAGAAAACATATGGGTTGGAGAGTGGATCATGATTCGCGAACGCATCATGCATTACTCGATTTAGGTAATTTATCGCACCACGGGCAAGCGAGACTAGAGATGTTTTATACTTTTGACCTTATGATGAAGCTTAAAGGCTTCGTTCTGACCATAAGCAATGTGACCCGTTTCCTACCCGTGTTTAAGATGGCAGCGTCGCGGGAGTTTCCCGGTCGCCTGCTTATCTCTTGATGGACGAGTTTGGCAGATCTCAAAAAAAGTTAATCACCTTGCAGCTTGGGTCTTAAGCTTAATTGAATGTGGCAAGAAAGGACGTGAAGACAACATATTAGGAAATTGCGCACCTCATGCGACCATGGGGGCAAAAGAAGAGATAGGCGGAGAAGGACAGAGAGTCCCCTTCTGACTGCGACGGCATTTACGATCGATATATCAAAACAAAACGTAGGACTCGGAACGGATGTTTCAAACTCACTTTGATCCTCGTGATGTCTTCCTTCGAAATGATAGTCGTGTCGTTTCACAAGTGGTGCTCCCCGACAACTCACTCACCCCGAAACAGCCACAGATGTGAGTGATAGCTTAAGGTTAGGACATCCGAGGCAGTGCTGTGGGTGACATTGACAAGGCGAGCTTCTGAACAGCCATTGTCGTGTCGTTTCTACCGCAACATGCTTGTCGGTAAGAACCGATTCCTGCCGTGTTCTTCTTGGTTGGTGAAAGGACAAAATCCTCCCAGGATCCTCGCTGCCCAGAGAGCGCTAGAGATTGCTATACCGCGGTACCGGCTTTAGAGGTGGCTTACTATAAAATGCGGCGTCGCATTTGACGAACGTACAAGCCTTCCTTTTTGGGCATTGACTCCGAGTGACCACCCGAAGCACCCACATTTTCGACTGATTGTTGTTCAATTGCGCCGCCTATCTAAATGTCAAGATGTGTAAATTGATGCTCTGCCATATTCACGGCACATATAATAGAGGGAGCCGGCAATTATGGAGGAGCTTAATCTCTCCCACCATTGAGGCCCTCGAGTCCGCCTCTACTCAGTAGTGGTACTTCGTTGTACCCGCTCACCCGAGCAACTCGGGTGACTTCGAACGTATCCAGGACTCTGGCAGTGTTTCAGCTCTTCTCCGAGCTTGTAATACGTACGTTTTTTTTAATGATTGCTTGGCTATTTACTTTTCTTGCGAAGCAGGACCCTGACATTTCTCTCCCACTCTTAGATTATACCCCAAGAAATATGGCTTCATTCTCAACCCACTACACCTCTCGGGGTCGCCAGCTGCCAATGTTGACTATCTCTCCAGTTCACTCGGAGAGGCCTCCTTCGTACGCAACAAGAGCGTCGCCACACACCAGAAGTTATAGTCACACTCCAACTTCCAGTGCCTCATCTTTCTCGATCGCATCTACCTCCTCATCCTCATGCGGGGCTAAAATCCGGCCTTTGCCCGATATCCCTGGCTCGGCTGCGGATTCCTCGTGTATGCATTCACCTCGACGACCGCTGCCCAATCCCCCCGGTTCCAATCCGCGGTCCCGACCTCTCAAATCCAACACTCTACCACTAATCCCCTCCGAAGCCCCGCTGCCGTCATCTTCACGTCCCCCTGCACCGCCTCCCAAAACAGCACAATGCTCACGGCCCGCATGTCTCCCACCGCTTGCCATCCCTTCATTCAGCAGCTGCTCATTGTCGACATCCTCGTCTGTCCAAACTCTCCTCACGCCTACATCCCCATGCCAGCCTTCTCCGTTTACTATGAAGCGGAGGCGGTTCTCTAAACTCCGACGCCACTTCGGAGATGCACCTCCTGTCGACCTTGTCTTCCATCCCGAAGTAAATCGCTCGAAATCGAATGCTGTTTCCCCCGATCAGTGGGGAGATAACTTTATCTCCTTCGATAGCGCTTTCAGCGAAGATGACGGGGATCTCACTGAAAGTGAGAATGGCAGCGAGCGTGGCGAGTGCGTAGTGGATGGGAAATTGGGGGATGGCCACACCGCCGGGCTTGATCCTGCCGCGCGCTGTAGCATAAAATGGGAGCAGGAAAGGGGTGGTCGTCGGTGGACTGAATACGATTACCACAATGTCCTCGAAGGACTTCGTAATCTATGACCATCCCCTAGCAATCATCCGTACTCAGTATAACAGAGTACTCTCTCACTCCGTCGCCCTCTCTTCCTTGTTATCTCCAACTCCCCCACACGCGTTGTGTATCATCCATATGTTCTGTCTTTGCTCCTCGTCAATGGATCTGGTCTGTCTCGGTGCGAAATGTACAGTAGCATTATTTACTTCGTGGCAGGCTCCTCCGACTCGTCGCTCACTCATCTTTCATCTTTCAACTCATCTACTACAATGCACACACATAGACGACTGGCAATTTTTTCTCTGTTATCATACTCGGCGTTATCACCTGGTCATCCCAATAACTTAGCATTGTAACACCTAAATTGTTTCTTGAGCCATCAAAAACTGTTGGTCGGCAACTCTGCGATGTGCGGTTGTGCAGATGCTTGAGTTCACTAAGGCCGCTAACGCAACTTTCCTGCAGACAAGAGAACAATGAGAGCGTATGCGTCGGATATAGTCATTTTGGCTGGAGTCAGCATGGACAAATATGTTTCAGTGCTCGTCATGTATTTCCCGCTCCTGTCATGGCGAATGCCAACATATGCCAAGGATTGACGTCGAATATAAGGACTCCGTCCCACGCTGTGGGATGTGAGCAGTGCATGCCGCCGAGTGCGTGTCATTGGTTCCTTAGTTTTTCAAAGGAATACTACATATTACTGTGCCTTCCGAGTCGTAATTTGTCGGACAGGGGTTGGATTGTAGTGATGATCGGGAACTGTGGTTTGACTGCAATGGTTCCGACTCGGAGCTCCGTCCGGTGCCTTGATGTTTGGCTCGAAATGCTGTGAACAGTATAGATTTGACTATCCTCGGGGGGCGACGAGCTCGATGACGGCAAGACAGGGACACGATGTCATGTTTATCGTCGCAACCTAGTTAACACAAGAGGTTAGAGTAGTCTTTATTTTTAGCCGTGGACATTTGGCCATTGCAACTGATGCTGTATGAAGCGATCAATCATAATGTTGGTGAGAAACTGAGATGGGTGCCGATAATATATTGATATGATCAGCTGAAGGGAGATCTCCATAGAGTGGGTGCCAAATAATTACTTACATTACTACCTCGAAAATTGTTTGTTAGTCAACAGGAGGGGAATGGTATCCAGACCATCAAAGATCGGGGGCCGTGACTCGGTCAAAGACTTATCCATGACACTGGAAGCATCCGGTAGGGTGATTGCTGTTCTAGTGAAAAAACAATGCTAGATCAGCTGCGATCTATCCAAGAGCTAGGTGAGTGAATTCGTTCAGACGGTACTGCACCAATGGGAGATGCTGAGTGCTCGATACGTGCAGTTTTATCGGGTTCCTGCGCCGAAGAACGTCAACTGCCTGGAAGAGCCTGGACGGTCCGATACGATTTCGTCGCAGTGCCAGAATCGGATCCATCAAAACATTGCCAGTGAGTGCGGTTGGGCATTGTGATAAGTAACATGTGAAAGGACGTGTGGGGAGTCAATATGGTACGCGCTCTCCATTCAGAGCCTTGAGAGACCGAGTACCATGGCCTCTTTCGACCAATGCTAAGGGCCGGTTGAGGTCATGGTCAGTTGACTTTGTCTGAGAATTGAACGATGAAGCCTTGGTTATCGGATGCCACCCACGCGGACACTTCCGAGAGAAATGAAAAAGGCAAGGTCCTGCAACTGCGTTTTGAATGCCTGGATTTGATGTTTTGCAAGGCTCGTCGTGCCAGGCAGATACGCCCATTAAAAAACACGAATACAACGTTCAAATGAAAAGAAGTGGGATCGCCAGCAGCAGCTGTACACTGGATTGAAACGTGTGGGGGGTTAGACTTGTTCCAATAAATCTTGGTAAATCTCTCGCTAGCCTCCTCCATATGCAGTATTCTTCCTGATCTTTGCGCACACGACTTCTGAATCTACGTGGCATCTTGAATCTGCCTGTGTAACAATACACAGAGGCGCCTACTCTCGCGGCGCCGACATTTGTGAAAGCTGATTGGAAACTGAGAAAATTATGGATAGCAGATGGATTTATTGCATTGATTGTGGCAAGAACAAAGGGATTTCCTGAGAACAAGTCCTTTTCCCGAGCTCAAGTTGGCTTTGATGTCGAGGCGGGAAGAGAAAGTTTGTGCTCAGCTGTTTGTGCTTTGCACTCACAGTCACACCCCCGCCATTCCACAATCCTCTTAAAGTTATATCCCGCCCTTATCCTTTATCCCTTAAATTCATACGATTTGGTTGCCAGTAGAAGCGTTTTGGTTGTTGGAAAGGATTAGAAAATGTCGGGTAAAGCGCCGCCTCGAGGTCCAAGAGCGCTATTGGGTTCACTGGCGGCTGGCCCTTCAACGCCTCAGCCATCTTCATCCATAGCTTCAACATCTACTTCTCCAGGTGCAGTCAATAGTAAAATCGGTGCTGCACCACCAACGGGCCCACGAAGTCTTTTAAACGGAATCCCGTCACATTCCAGAAATCAAGCACCGAGCAAACCTTTTGCTAACGGACATGCACCATCATCTTCGGCTGGACCTAGTACAATTTCTGCACCCACTGGCCCAAGGGCATCGCAGAAAGGTAAACAGGTAGAAGCAGGATGGTCGAGCTCTAATGTAGGTTTTCTGTTTGCGCGTAAGTCCAGGCGCTCTCACACAATTTCTGCAGTCACGACTTTCTCAGTCAAGTTCTCCTCTTCACGAGACACCAGAACCACAGCTGTCGGGAATCGCGAATTATATCGCGAATATTTCGGTATCAGATGGGGTAAGACCGCACCAGCCAGTCAAGATCTCCTTTCCAACAATTCGAAGGACTTCCCTGACCGACACACGCCCACAACCACCACAACCGACCTCTGAACCTCCGCCTCCGCCTCCACCGCATTTCGCCCCACCACCTCCACCACCACCATCACATACGCCACCTCCGCCACCACCATCACATACACCGCCCCCGCCACCACCGCCAGCACTTCCACCTCCTCCAATACCATCATTTGCCTCAGAACCACCGCCACCACCTCCAAGGTCACCTTCACCACCACCGCCGCCACCATCTGAACCTCTGTCCCCACGACCTCCTTCTCCACCCCCATCACCTCCACATTCTTGTTTCGAATCTATCCTCCAACCACCATCTGATCCACCACCCCTTCCATCTCAACAAATCGTCCAACGAGCTTCACCCTTACCCTCACCACCACCTCGACCACCTAGTCCCAAAGCTCCTCAGTTATACTCACTCCCTCCACCTCCGCCATGGCCACCTTGTCACTCAGAATATCCCCCAGGCAAAGACTTCAAAGTAATATATGACCCAATAACAGACAAGGACCGCGAGGGTCGTATGCGCGCACTTCTTGAGAAGGTGCGTGCCGAACATCCTGATACTCTCGATGAGCCAAGGATCAAAGGGAAGGGGAAAGGCAAAGAAACGCTATTTCGATACGCCGGTGAGATCATCGTGGGCGAGGGAGAGATTATCATTGGAGATCCTCGGCGAGCATCGGGTACGATAAAGAGAAAGCCTCCACGAGATGCGTTCTACGAGGTCAAATATGAGGTGCGTGACTTGCATATCCGTAGTCAATTTTCTGATGAACCCATAAGTATAGTATGACGATAACTCGACAGGTCCACCACCACCAACAGCTGTTCTCATCACTAATCTCTCTCCTCTGACGCCCAATCAACAACTGCGGCGGCATTTTGGCACCTTTGGAAATATCATATCGTTCGAACCTCAAATTGATATGGAGACGGGCGGTGCACTAGGTATCGTGCTCATAAAATATCATTCTAACGAAGAGGCAAAACGATGCGTGGAGCGGGCTCACGGGAAGAAGTTGGGAGCGGGAATAGGCCCGGCAGATGGCGGGGAAGAACTCAAGGTCGTGTTTGATGGAGAAGGGTTGAAGCTGAAAGCAGTGTTGAAGGAGTTGGCTGATCGGAAAAAACGAGAGCGAGAAGAGAGGAGGAGAAAAGAGAAGGCTGCAATGGCACCAACTCCTGCTGCGACGCCCAAACCAATACCAACGCCCCTCGCTCAAACACTGCGACCGAGCCATCAACTTCCGCCTCGACCTGCTCATATCCCACTCATGAACGATCGTTCCGAAAAATCGCCTTCTGATCGCCATCCACTGCCTTCACGAGTGAAGCGACCACCACCTGTATCGGAGCGAGCTCGAGCACCAACGAACCACCGTTTTTCTGTCTTCAACGACCTTTCTCAGCATACCACCCCCTCGTCGTCTTCGACTCCCGTGCATTCACGAGGGCGACCATCACATCTCTCACACGAATACGGCCCCTCGCCATCCTCCCACTCCCGCTCGCCCTCACCTATCGCCCGACGCCCTGGTCATCCAAGCGGCCGACAGCAGCAGCAGAAACAAAGTGCGAGCACCGCCGTCGTTGAGGCCCTCGCACGGAATGGCTTCGAGCACGTGCGGGTCGATTTCAGCGGCGGCACGCCAGAATCGGTGCGGGAAGAGGACGTCCGGTATTTCTTCAGGGACTTCAAGATCGACATGGTTTTGCGGGATCACGGGGCGTGGTATGTTGCATTCCAAACGAGTGACTCTGCGCGGCGAGCGGGGATGGTACTGAATTCCGGTGCACGGACGCTTGCGCATCATTCAGTAACAGTCACGGTCTGCCCGCCGCGCTTGCAGGTCGCGGTGGCACCGACTGACAAGACGAGTTGGACAGAGGAGGAAGTGGTCAATCAAGCAGAGGAGAGCATTGTTCGCGAGCTCAAGGTGTTACTGGAAAAGGACATCACGGAACGAGTCATCGCTGTTGATATACGAAAGCTTGTTTCAGATGAGAAGGCGAAGATAACGGAGATGAAGGTGAAAGCGGGAGTTGAGGTGGTGGAACAGAAGCCTGCAGAAAAAGAGAAGCGCAGTTTGAAGGGACTTTCGTTCCGGAAACCAAACAAGCGGGAGCGGGAAGTGTCGACGAAGGTGGTTGAAGAAGATGAACACGTCGAGCAAGAGGAAGAGGAGGAGCTACCGCCCCCCGTAGAGCCCCCCAAAAAGAAACGGAAGAAAGACCCGGTGACCAAAACGCGGAAAATCGTCGATGAAGACCTTGAATCTGAAGATGATGATACGTTGGTTACTGAAGTCGCTCCGGAGGTCCGCAAACGCTCGGTTTCGGAGGACCACGACGAGGACGAGAAGCCCTCCAAGAAGAAACTCAAGTCAGATGTGATCATTGAAGACGAGCGGGGTAAGAGGATATCCACGAAGCAAAAGTCAAAGAAAGCAGCAAAGAGCGCCGTTCATGAAATCGCTCTTCCTGATATGGACTTTGATATCCCTGAAACTGCACAAATCCTTGTGAAATCGGAATCTCCACCTTCAAGATCTGCATCTCCCGTTCAAGTATCCGTCGCCCCTCCAGACGATATCTTCCAGGATGATGAGGATGTCTACTTCGCCAAGTTGGCCTTCCTGCAAGCCGATGTACCACCCCGGATTCCGTCGCCTGTTCCTGATTCACTACCTGCTTTCCGAAAACACATTACTGGGTCTGCGCGGACAGAAGGCTATTACAAGATCTCACATGCCGAGAAATCCGCTTATGTTGCGCAATACGCGTTGCGCTCGACCACTGTCGAGTCCTCTGCTCCTACTGAACCTCCACCTCCTCAGCACGTCACGTCGTCACGGTCCAATCGCGCCAATGCCAGGCGGCGAGCGCAGGGCCTCGAAGAAATCAACCAAGTGCAACGTGCCGTGGCATTATCGAAAGGCGAAACGGCAGCAGCTGAACTCAGTATCAAATTCAACCAGTTGCAAACACGAAAAAAGCATCTCCGCTTTGCTCGATCGCCTATTCACGACTGGGGTTTGTATGCTATGGAAAGAATTGCACGTGGAGAGATGGTGATCGAGTATGTTGGTGAGATCATTCGAGCCCAAGTCGCGGATAAACGCGAGAAAGCGTATGAGCGCCAGGGGATCGGTAGTAGTTATCTCTTCAGAATTGACGAAGATTTGGTGGTGGATGCTACGAAGAAGGGCAACCTGGGGTGAGTTTTCTGCCATGTTTTGTTCTGACCTTGCGTAGCTAATACGCGTTCGTAGACGGCTCATCAACCACTCGTGTGATCCCAATTGTACGGCAAAGATCATCACCATCAACGGAGAAAAGAAGATCGTCATCTATGCCAAAATCGATATTGAGCTCGGCGATGAAATTACCTATGGCAAGTTTTCCCTGAGATATCACCCCGTTCATTTTTTCATCTCACCCGTTATTTTAGATTACCATTTCCCTATCGAGCAAGACAAGATCCCTTGTCTATGCGGATCTGCAAAATGCCGCGGGTATCTCAACTAGAATGTCCGACATCATTCGTCTTCTCAGTTTATTGGCTGCCTACATCTCCATACCCTCGTTATCACTAATTCACACAACATTTGCGCTATGTATTGTTCAGTTTTTTTGCACATTCCTCTCACACTGCATATGTTTATTAATGTCAGCCAGATTGCTCGCAATACGACGAATCAGATTGGTTCTAGAATATAAGTTGTGATTGATTAGTCGGGTCGGTATTTCCTTGAACCTCGAGCTTCAGTGGGGACTATTTAATATAGCGACCACAAAAGAATCCAATTTACCTTGGAAGCGCATAGAATGTCCCTCAAAGAGGTTAATAGCTCAGAAGACGTGAGACTCGGTACTCAGTACTCAGAGTGGTCTCGACCTGCGAGCTTGTCTCGTGGCTGAACATGACAGTACAACAAAATTTTGGTACAGGCTAGAGATATGAGCGATAGTAGTACAATGTAGGTAGAATAAAATAACAAAGTTAACGATCAATGCCTGGGGAAGAATGCGAACAACGAAAGTCCCAGGATGAGTGTCAGCAAAACAAAGAAAACCGCTGCACCATCGAAATATGTTGTCCACCCTTTGTTCTTCCCGAATGTAATCAACCATCCGCGATTGTCAAGTCCTCGAAACAACAACGAAGGAGATGATGAATGCAATAATAATTACTATACCGCTCACTCCGGCGGCAATCCTACATCTTCTTATCCATGGACTGACGACCTTTAGATAAAGCGTCTTCGGCTGTTGCACGGTGCGTCGATATGATGGCGGCGCCAAGCTTGCGACAGATGGCGCCACAAAGGGATAACCACTGTATGGATGTGACCTGAAAGTCTCGGCACTCTGTACTCCTTTTCCTGTGAACAACGGTAGCAGACTGCCCCCTTGACCCATGCTCCCGCGTTGACTCGGCGAAGTAACGAGCCAGCCTCCAATAAGCCAGCACCACGGAGCGACAAAGCCGACCCAAAACAGAACGCAAGCCGTATCAGTCTTTCCCCTCTGTAGCGACCATTTCTTTCCGACTTCCCGTGCTCCAGCAGCCTCCCTGTGTGACGATAAATAAAGCTCAGATTCCGCGAAACGGCGATCAATGAATGACGAAGATGTTGACGGAAGAGATGTCAAAGAGCGTAAACTTGGAGCATAATTATGAGATTTGTTTGGCTGGAATTCATGTGCGTTGGTTGGTGGGTAAGCTGGAGGGTAGGATGACGATCGCGAAGGTGCACGGGGACGAGGTTGCCCGTTCCAATGTGCAGGCTCGGGGACTTCAGGCAACCTTGGCATTGGCTCGGGCTCGACGTGAGACTCGGGATCCCTAGCAGAGTACTGACTGTCACGACCCATTGGTGCTGTCATAAAACTGTCAGGTCGTGCTGATGATCCATCATCAACACTGCCCAAAACATCTTCGAGATCGCGCGGAACGGCCGATACAGGCGTCGGGAGGAATGGTCCGTGGAACTCTGGTCGAAGGTCCAAGGGTGGAATGACAGGCGGGGTTGCAGATGCGCTAGAACGATGTGTACGTGTGGAAGACATGCTGATCGAGCGATTGAGGGGGCGCGATAAAAATGTCGAGTACACAGGCGATGGACCTTTTCAACCAATTCGAGGTGAGGATTTTACTGAAGATAATGGGAGATGTCCACTCACGAGGCGAGTCGGATAGCGATTCTTGCCTTGCTCTAGGCCATTGGCTGTGCATGCTTGGACCTACTGGCGTTGTAGGAGTTGTCCTAGCGGTGACCATGACTGGGCTCAGAGGTACAGCGCTCGTTGGCGTAATCGTAGCCGGACTGATGGGTGTCATCATGGGTGCCGACCCGCTCGTTCTGGTAGGTGATGTCCCAGCATGAGAGCTTGAAGGCAAAGAGATCGGCCGTTTCTCCGGCGAGAGATAGTCTTGTTCAACAATGGGTGAAAGCTGCTGCGCAAAAACTTCTTGGATCGGTACCCGAAGAGAGTGGGAACTCTTGGATGGATGGAGGAGCTTTGGTCGAAGAGCACCGGGTGGAGGAGAGGGCGACGTTGTGGCTGGAGGGGCCGTGGTTGGCGGTGGAGGAAAATGATGCGGCAAGAGGGTTGGAGTTACAGGCTTGGGCGCGGACCGGCCGAGTGCGTGAGCTGATGGGAGGGAGGAAGACGAAGCCATTGCGCTGCTAGAGATTCCGCCATTTAGCCAAGCAACGTTTGAAGGGGTTACAGGCGACTCGAAACTGCTTTGTGAAGAAGAAGCGCTATGACGATGCCAGTATGGATATGGGTGAGGGGGAGCATGTAAATCAGGTTGTAGGGTTGTCTGCAGAGACGTACGAGAGGCGGAGGCGGATTCTGCATCTGAAACTGTAGACTGGATGTTCGTTTGCCCTGTGGCCTCAACGGGCGCGTCATCCGTCACCTTTGGCTCTGCCCGCTGCTTCCCCTTGGTATCCGTGTAGAAATTGTCACCATCCCTGGACGAGCCTAGGAAGCGTAAAAAGGCCATGGCAGGTTATTGAGGCTGTTGGGTCACTGGTTTTAAGCGTGTCTGGTAACTGTTGAACAGCCTGGTCGGATAGATAATATCTACACAGTCGAAGGTCAACGCAGGACAAGGCGAGGGTTTGAATATCTGCTGATACAATGAACCAGTGCAAGGATATAAGTACGCAAGGATGTAATGACTGCAATGCAAGATGATCCAGGAAGCGTGTTAAGCGGGGGTCCAGGAAGCTTGCTGGCTGCGAAGAAGGTCCAGGAGGAATGCACCTGTGAGAAGCGACGCCTTCAGGGGATTGGCAATGGACCTAAGAATTCCAAAGCGGCTGGTTATCATGCATGGTGGCCGGTTATCGCGAGGGCGGCTGGCCATGATAGATGAAGATGAGTAACACGCGTTTGCCACGACCTCAGCCTCTCCGAACAGATATCTGGTTATGAATCCTGGTTGTCGATCGCGTCTTTGAAATCTTGTTCGACGGTCCTAAGTTTGACAGAGATACATACATGTCGTTGTTTGATTTTAAATTCAAGTCTGGTCAACATTGATTGGAAGGTAATGACGAATCCCCGTTATCAAACATCCGGGGACATCACGATTTGATTGAGATAAACTGGCTGATTGATCGTGGACCGGAACACGGCAGCAACGAGGTGGCCTCGAGGATGCCTACAGGAACGCATCAGGCAAAATGGCTCCCGTGTCCATTGTCGAGCTAAGAATTGTTCCGCAGCGATGGATAACCATGGGTCCATATGGATCCATATAGACCAGAAACTGATCTTGGCGTGATGGCGCATTCCACGTTCACGAAGTTCAACACTTGAAAGTGGCATGCTCTCGTCCAAGTCGAAGTCAACAGCGTTCTGATTGCCACATCTTTGTAGTCGGTGCCGTGGGGTCTGGACAAGCGAACGACGTTGCAACAAAATGATAGCATGAGATTCAGGATAAAGCAAAATTATCTCAGACTGAGAAGACACAGCAAAACGCATGCCAGCTGAGTCGGGGACGCACCGTTGTCTGCATACGACAAATACACTTCTTGCGACGTTATGCAGACCTGCCAATTACAACAACTTATCGACACGTTGAAGTATATATTCATGGCACTGACGTCTTGCAAACGCAGGTTACGGAATGTGACACAAAGGAAAAGAAGCAACTTGAAAAAATGGTCTTCATAACGGACCAAAAGCACCAAGTATAAATCATAGATATCCTGAAGAGCGATGATACCTGTTAGCTATTAGCTATCATATGTTGGGTACGGGTGCACTATTCAACGAATAAGACATCCATCGCAGACAAAATACAGCAGCATTATTAATATTGATAGGGATTCCTGACATGGGTTGTTCAGCGTCAAACTCTCCGGCCTGTTGGCAATAGGTTAACCTCGTTCTAGGATCAGGGTGGTCTTTACATGACTGAAGATACTGACCATGAAAATTGACTGTGGCCATTTGGCCAGGATAATCATTATTTAAATGCGTCAATGCGACATCGAATCCAGGCGGTCAACGAAGAAGCTCAAGTCTTCGAGAACCTTCAGAGCACGATGATTCCGTGAATCCAAAGCCTGGACGAACTTTATCTCCAAGACAGACCCAGCCATCTGGTCAATTGCATAATGCGTCCGAGTCTCAAAGCAGAAGGAAAATCCCTGAGTATGAAAGATTTAATGCAGGGCCGGCAATTTTGAGGATAGTTCAAAAATTGGAAACTGATCTCGACGGATTCTCAGGTACGATGGTAGGCCTAAAGGTATTGAGGGTGGAGATATCTGCAGATCCACACAAGTTTATACTGATCCAGTGAGCAGGCTGTAAAGAATCCGAAAGGAACTTGGTAGCGAGATCATAAACGTATATCGCCGCGATTAGAAGAGAATTTCAGGAAGGTCTCGCCTTGCAAGTCCGGGGATGATATGACTTTGGAGCCATCCGCGGCTCCGCGAATTCTTTTTCCTTCAGACCGATCAATTCTTGCAACATGGTGAAATGTGACGAGTCCCTGCGAGTCCTCTGTTCGCTGCGTTGAATGGTATGTTGTCGACATTTGGGATGTTGCCTGCGGAATGTGGGATTTATTTGTCACATTTTACGGAGTGGTATTGTGAAGTTGACGGCAGAACTTCCGCGAGCTTCAATGAAGCAAACCTAGTGGTTTTATCGTGTTCGCCACAGAAGGTGTTTCGTTAAGTCATAAAGCGCAAGCTTGACCGTACAGTCGGGAATATATCCGCACGACGGGGATGCTAATCTGCGCTGCCAAGTAGTGTCTTCCGCGTGGCCTTTGCTTGTAAACTTGTGAATTGGTGGGGTTTGGTTGGGGTTTGGTGGTGGAAAATTTTGACTGCGGTTGCCAGCCTAAAACTATCAAGGATGACTAAGCAGTTAAAAGGGTCAGTTTGCAGCAAACCGTGTTCGCTTGTTCCATAATATTTCTATCGACGCCATGGAACATTCAGCGTCTACTCTTGAGCCTCTTCTGGCTTTCTTAGCATATTCTTCTTCAACACTAGAGTCGAATTTCTATAAAATTCCCGGTTCAGCGGTGGTTGCAAGATATGTGAAATCTTCACATCAAAATGATCCTGGGCGAACAATTCTCGAACTCATCCTTGTCGTCTTCGCCGTAAGGACTCTTCTGCAATCTCGAACCCGCGCCGATAGATCAGGCAAAAATTTCATTAAGTTTTCCGAAAAGGTGTGTAATTTCGAGGCAACTGAAAGACGACCGAACCAACAAATGAACAGGAAATTGACGAACTTGTTGACGAATGGACGCCCGAACCACTTGCACCACCTTTGTCAGATTGGGAACAGAGGGATCTTGCTAGTGTACAAGTTATCTCTGGTCCCAACGGCCCCAAGCCCAAGATCCTTAGTACAGGAAAGACGGTCACGAATCTTGCAAGTTTCAATTTTGCTGGCCTTGCGGGAAATGAGCATATCAAAGAACGTGCAGTGGATATCCTTCGCAAATATGGTCTTGGAAGCTGCGGACCTCCAGGCTTCTACGGTACTATTGGTGAGTTTTGAACGCTTGTCGCATCAAATCATCAGATCACTCCTGTCTAACTTCCAAAAAATAATATCAGACGTGCACATTGATCTCGAGCGTGATATCGCCGAATTTCTTGGCACCGAGGCTTCAATCTTATACTCTCAAGGCTTTTCGACTATCTCATCTGTCATTCCCGCCTTTTGCAAGCGTGGCGATATTATCGTTGCGGACCGGTCTGTAAACTTTGCAATCCAGAAAGGAATTCAAATTTCTCGGTCAACTGTTCGATGGTTTGACCATAATGACCTTAAGAGCTTGGAAGATGTCCTCCAGAGCGTCGATAAGGAGCGGAAGAAGAGGAAGGCACCCTTGACTCGCAGGTTTATAATAACCGAGGGAATCTTTGAGAGGGACGGTGAGATGGTCGATTTACCCAAATTGGTGCGAACACAGTTGGATCATGTGTGGGTGGGATACTGACCTAGCATCTCAGATTGAATTGAAGCTCAAGCACAAGTATCGCCTTATCTTTGACGAGAGTATCTCTTTTGGGACAGTAGGTAGAACCGGCCGTGGTTTAACTGAATTGTATAACGTTCCGGTACGTGTACTTATACCTCCATTGCAATTCTGCGGATCAACATAATACCACTCCAGGCCTCCCAAATCGATATACTCGTGGGGTCAGTAGCCAACGGTCTCTGTTCCGCGGGCGGATTCTGTGCCGGCTCATCTATTGTTGTAGACCATCAGGTAAAACCTAGCC
>MU267870.1:0-31643 GCA_021014935.1 Hygrophoropsis aurantiaca
TAGATGTCTCTATGGCTCCCGGTGTCAACTCTTCGACCGCCCCCTATCAATGCGCTTACAACTTATGTCAGATCAAGCCATTCAATGATTGACCCCACAACTTATTCTTTTCATAGTGCGAGCCCATGCTGGTGCGGTGAAGGCATTCCGCGAGATGGGTATCTCTGGCGAGATTGCCTACAAGAACAATGATTTCGTGTGGGTCGACACGTACTTACCACAGATATTGCTCTTCTCATTAGTTCTATTTACAGAGGTACACCCTGGCGCTCTAACTCTTCGGAAGACACAGAGGCTGTCGAACGTCACGCTGAATTCGGGATTGGACTTTACGCCAACCCCGTTTACATCAACGGTGACTGGCCTGAAATCGTCAAAGAAACCCTGCCCGAATCCTATCTTCCCCGTTTCACTGCTGAAGAGAGCGCTGATCTCAAGGGTATGCTGGCTCAAATCTAAACGAATTCTTTCCATTCTCATCAACCCCAGGTTCTGCGGACTTTTTCGCAATCGATGCGTATGCGAGCCAGTACATCGCCGCACCTGCATCTGGGATAGAATCTTGCGCCACGGATATGTCCAATCCTGCGTGGCCCGCCTGTAACAGTGTCATGTTATACGATTCGAACGCGGGCTGGGCTGTTGGCCCTTCACCAGATCCTGCAAGCGACTCGTGGTTGCAGGCTACTCCTCAGATGCTCAGGGGATACCTCCAACAGCTGCACGCGAGATGGCCCACTAATAAAATGGTGGATTAAATTCATCTTCATCTACGAGAAAGAAGTCGCGACTGACTAGTTGAAATGCATACACAGTACATCTCGGAATTTGGCATGGATGAACCTTATGAAAGCATGCGCACAGAGATGTACCAAATCACTGAAGATTCGACTACAACCAGTGAGCGACTCGGTTCAAAGGATTGAGATAGCGTCCTAATGATTTATATTAGACTATTTCATGACGAACCTCGGTGAAGCCCTTTTGGCGATCCATGAAGATGGCATACCATTGATGGGCACTTTCTCGTGGGGTATGTCATTCTATAAAGCGTTTTTATACATTAAAGAGACTGATG
Source organism: Hygrophoropsis aurantiaca (assembly GCA_021014935.1). Taxonomy (NCBI): domain Eukaryota; kingdom Fungi; phylum Basidiomycota; class Agaricomycetes; order Boletales; family Hygrophoropsidaceae; genus Hygrophoropsis; species Hygrophoropsis aurantiaca. The sequence continues at coordinate 1,079 of MU267870.1, forward strand.
GGCCGAAAAATAGGTATGATGGATAATGCCGAATGGAACTACGGGCTTGAGCCAAAGTATGTCCAACTTGATGATATAAATTTCTATGATAAACTTATTAATATCGGGAATTATCAGGTTCGGTATTCAAAACGTGAACTATACGACTTTAGAGAGGACATATAAGCGTGCAGCATATGCGCTCTGTAAGCTGCCTTGTTTCTATCATCGTCATTAATCATGCTAATTGTACCACCATTAGCGGAATTCTTTGCTTCTCATGGTGTCACCAATGCCAACTCGACTACTGTCTAAAAGAGTAGAGTAATTATAGAGGAAATACTCGTGATTCATCATGTCAGGTTCTTCATTCATCTTCTTTCCATAATGATGGGTTGCTTTGTCCAAATTGCCTTGGTTGTGCTGAAGCTAGCAGCGTGTTCCCACTCTTGGCTCCTTAAGCTGTAAGGGGGGTGGCATTGTGATCAGTGCCGGTTGCATCCTTGATCGAGTGGTATCATGGCTAGTTTCCGCGATACAATATGATCCCGGTGCATCTCGTGCCGGTTTGAAGCAGGACCTGTGGCAAATGCCATGTCGTTGCTGACTTATACACCGTTGACAGCATGACTCGGATCGACCGATCATCGATACAGTAATAGCCGATAGGTACATAAATGAAGTAGGATCAATCCACAAACTTCAGACCAAAAATGCAACCTCTCATCTTGTACGATATTCCAAGCAAGCTCCCCGGGAACAACTGGACACCTAATCCAGCGAAGCCAAGGTGAGCATGGCGCCATTCATACCCAACTTGACACAAGATCGAGTGGCTAAAACCCTCTCAGGTTCGTCTTGAGCTACAAAGGTCTTCCCTTCGAAACAGTCTGGGTAGAATATCCCGATATCGCTGGGGTATTAAAGGAAATCGGCGCAGATCCGTCCAAAAACGCTGATGGCAGTGAGACATACACCGTCCCTGTCGTCAAAGATCCCAACACTGGAGCTATCGTAACCGATTCCTTCGAAATCGCTGAATACCTCGAGAAGACATACCCCGCCAAACCCATCTTCCCACACAATTCGAATGCGTTGATCCGCATTTTCGACCCCACATTCATAGCTACAAGTGCATCTGCTGCCCGACTTGCCATGCGCCGTTCGTCAGAGATATTGAACCCACCAAGTGCAGCATATTTCATCACGACACGCTCTAAGAGCTTTGGTGTTACTAATTGGGAGGAGGAAATGTCACCTGATGGAGAAAAGTGCGACGAGAACTTAGCAAATCTAAGAAAAGGATACGAGACTGTTAACGGATGGTACGAAAAAAGTCAGGGTAAATGGATTGTGGGCGACAACTTCTCTTACGCGGATATCATTGTGGCCTGCCGGATTCTATGGCTCAAGCGGGTTCTCAGAGAGGGGGAGTGGAAGGAAGTTAACTCATGGAATGACGGCAAGTGGGGACAATTATTGGAGGATGTCGAGAAGGAATGCAACCTGGCATAAACACTGAGTAAACACAGGATCTTCCCAAACCCCATCCCTGCTTCGCGAAGTGAGAGAAATTGCGATCAGTTCGCAGACACCATATGGCACCAGTCGGAGATCACCAGTGGTGATTGCCCGGGGAAAGCTTAGAAATGCCGAGACAAATGATGACTTAGCTTGACACAAGTTACACATGATTCGAATTGGAAGTTGGGTCTAGATATAAGGTCTGATAGTCAGCCCAAAAGATCAGGAGCCTCCAATTAAAATGCAGCCTCTTATCCTGTATGATATTCCAAGTAAACTTCCAGGCAATACCTGGTCACCCAATCCCGCAAAGCCAAGGTAACATATCCTTTCATTCCCATCAAATCGGGAAAGCATTGAACGCAGGGGCTTTTCTGCTTGCAGATTTGTGTTGAGCTACAAAGGTCTTCCATATGAAACTCTCTGGGTAGAGTTCCCGGATATCGCGGAAACCATGAAGGATATCGGGGCGCAACCTTCCAAGAATGCAGATGGCAGCGAAACGTATACTGTCCCTGTGCTGAAAGACCCGAATACCCAATCAATCATCACCGACTCTTTCGCGATCGCAGAGTATCTCGAAAAAACATACCCAGCTAAACCTATCTTCCCCAACAACTCCAATGCATTGATCCGCGTTTTCGATCCCGCATTTGGTGCGGCTAACCAGGCTGCAATCAAACTGATCATGCGCCGGACCACAGACATATTAAATCCTAGGAGTAAAGATTACTTCATTCGGGCCCGTACGAAAATGTTCCGTCTCGCTCGATGGGAGGATTTGGCACCTGATGGTGAGAGGCGAGATACCGATTGGGCAAACTTGAAAAAAGGATTGGAAACGGTTAATGGGTGGTATGAAAAAAGCGACGGGCAGTGGATCATGGGCAATACATTCTCGTACGCGGATATTATCGTGGCGTGTCGGATTTTCTGGTATAAAAATGTGCTCACTGACGAAGAGTGGAGGGAACTCAGTTCTTGGAATGATGGAAGGTGGGCAAGATTGGTTGAAGAAGCTGAGAAGGAGTGCAACTTGCGGTAGGGCCCGGGGGAGGGATCATTTTCCTATTCCATACACGAATGCAACCATCTTGATCAAACTAGGTGTACAAATAGTAACGAGAATTTTCGTACGAACTCACTGTCTTAGTTCGAGATCATTAAAGGCATCTACGTATTGCCGCAATCAAGGGGGTTGAATGAGATGACGGAGCGTACCAACTTGGGGTTCAAACAGAGCATAAAAAATGTGATAAGTACGTTACGTGTTGGTCGAATTGCGGAAAACGGAGCTAAATATGGGCTATTATTGATGCATAGCACAAAATGTGGAATGCAGCGAAACTATTCTGTAAAAAGGGAGGTTAAGTTTCGTTTAAGCACGTAACCGAAGTCAATTAAAACTCCAAGGTCATCACTGATCAGGCTCCATCTGGGACGTATGGCTGGAGTGTTCCGATTCATTTTCAATCCAGATGTCGGTAGTGAGGCAGACACTTGATGTCCGGGAACTGCTTGGCAATTTGTGCGAGTTCAAGATAGTTCGGCATCCCTATCGATATGGATGACTATGTCTTGACAAACATAATTGGCAAGAAAATAGAACTCACGCATATAGATAACATGGATACTGTCCAACTGAATAGAGCATGTTGAAAGTCTAGTAGGCAATCAATTTTAGGGGACACGCACTAGAATATTGTGCCGCCATGTCCACTACCCACTAACATATAAACAATGCCCGTCAAGAATAAAGCTGTGAGGATGGCATTAATTTCCTTGGTGTCAAGCGGCACGTAGGACGCACAAAATATGACCAAAAACATGATCTTGGCATCTCTGACAACTATCATATATAAAGGAACTCTATTCCAGCCAAATCGGTAGGCAGCGCTCCGTCTGGCAAGCAAAAGAATGATGACCACGGTCTGCGTCACTATGAACGCAATCCTGAAAGAAACGTTGGCTAAGCACGATCGAAATAGCACAAAGGTCGAAAACTCACATGAAGAAAATAGCACCAATAGGAGGTTTTGAAAACATGCAAAGGTCATTCATTCGTTGATCTGGTATTACCATTTTGGCACCAGATACCATAGCGCACATCTCGAGTGCTACGAGACCAAAAAGAGCGAGAGCAATCTTGCGATTTCGATTCCATAGCAAGTAAACTGAAAACCCACAATCAATGTGAATGCGAGTGATATGAAATGACTTCAACGACTTACCACGCATCATCAAGAGACCTTCAACCAAGGTTGACATTGTTTGACAGACTACACCTTGGTAGCTAAGCCATAGTTTGCAGTGGGTATTATGGATAGGCGCATAGGTTTCCATTCGCAATACGAATATCATATTGAATCTAACGACGATATCAGTGTACCATTATACCTGGAAGCATCTTGCTCCTGACATTTGGAAACCTATTGCACCGTATCTTAAGAAGATATAAACCCACTTCGCGACCCTTGCGTGCGGTATCCTATGAAGAGTGCGAGTCAGTAATGTTGGTGTGCCCCAATTGATCCTGCCTCGTCACTGACTTCCACACCATATTTATTTCGTCGCCCAATGTAATAAGCCAGTCCCAGAACACCATGATCAGCGATGCACCTGAAAAGGCTAAGTGATTTAACATGGAATCAATTTCTGCACTCACATGCATTATAACTAGTGATGCGGGACACCCAGAAGTCATCCAAAGTCAAGCCCACATCTGACATGTTGCTGTCACCGGTAGCGAGCCTTTGGCTACCAGCTGATATACCTTTCGGCGTGGCTCCTGCTATCTCTTAGAAGTTAGAATTCTGGTCTGTCAAAATGAATCTTTCGAGACTCGGAGTTGAAACCACAGCAGCGTGAAATTGGCGTGGAACACCGAAATTAACCAGTCAACCAACGAAAAACGAGGGAAGGAGCGGGTCCGAACTGATATTCTAGTAATTCCTGGGTGGTCAACATGAAGTTTGTCGCACGCTATGCTGCACCTGATGAGTTGTCAAGCTTTTAGTCTTCAAATTCCGGGTCCTACTATGACATGTGAATATACATAATTAAAGTCAGGGCGCCGTTCTCCAAATCAGAAACATTACATACTTTATCGCCGGGCTTTGCTCAGGATAAGGGAGCATCGCCGGGAGAGACCTTCTGGAGATTCTCTGGAGAGTCGATCGACCTGGAAACGCGAGACGTCGACCCCGCCTCGAGTCCAGATCCGTGATATGATTGAGCTCGTACGTACCCCGGCAGATGCCGCCAGGTCCCAAATGATGTTGGTCCCCTGATCCAATTATAATCTGCTCCAGACCTTTCGTGTCTACAATACAGTCTCGTGAAGAGACCCCGAGAACTCCCAAATTCAGGCATGTTGGGTTTATCGCAGTTGCCATCATGGCATCAGTGACTATGCCCATCAAGTGCCGTCACCAGCGCCCGCTCGCGCTCGCAAAGCTACACGCCCATTGGTACCAAAACTGGGAAACGCGAGGGCGACAATGGAAAGTAGAAAGGACAACGGCTAGAGGGCGAGCTGACTATGAGGGCGAGCTGAGCATGCAGGAGTAGTAGGGGAGGATGGAAAACCTGACACGGTAAGTCAACCCCACTTTCCTCTACGGTGGGCACACACCCCACATGCTACACGTACACACACGCTCGCGATGCCGCCACCGAAAACATGACACTGAGGACGCAACAGAAGCCCGGCCCCCAACATTGCACCATCTACGTCGTCTGTGTCGTCCGGTCGTACCAATAGCATGGCAGCCGCGCCGCGATTGGTCTCGTTTCCCTGGTGCTAACACTGAACAGTGCCGTCCACATACCTTACCGTCTATACGTTTGTACCAATGAATTGTACCTCTATGTGCTGATTTTATTATTGCTGCTACGTGTGCACAGTACGAGTCAATGCTGCAGGTTCCTCGATGGTGGGCCGAGCGCCCAAGTTAGGCCCAACACACATTTTCCGCGGCCGCGGGGACCAAGCGGGAGCGAACACTGAATCCACCTCGTCAATAATCTTCCTTGTGCTCGGCCTCTCTAGCACTGCACATGCATAGCGCATATACTTCATGTATTTCTCCCCAAAGAGAGCTTCTCGCAGGCTGCTTCTTTCTTCTGCAGAGACCTTGCCTACTTCGTTTTCGTAGACGGGCTTCGGCTGCGCAATGATTGGCGTGATGGTGATATCAATGAGTGTATACGTATTCCCGACGGCGGGCTCCTCTGAATCAGGCAACAGAGCCTGGATTGCGTCAACAATATTCAGGACGGTTTGGTGTGATTCAATTCCAGTCAGAAATCCAAGGAAAACGGGGAGTAATTTTGTGGCCGTGTCGACAAAGAAGCGTGCTTGAGCGCGAAGAACAGGGTCGCTCGGAAGAAGACCGGACTCGGGGATAGACTCATCCGTGACGAACTCCAGAGTTACCGAGGACCCGCGAAGCTTGACACTGAGTGGAGACGGATCCTCAGGGGAAACTTCAGGTCCCCCGTCGGTGATAGCCGGGACTTATGCGATCGCTTTCTCGAATCATCCGATAGCCAGATTTTACTCACTGTGCCGGCCGGATTCACTTTATGAAAGTACCATTCTGGGTTGTTGAACAAGTCGATTTCGCAGACATTGTGGATAGCATTCGCCTGATCTAGAGCAAGCTCGACCTATGAAGCCGGCGAAGATCCCAAAAGCGTAGAGGCTGGAGGTGAAAGGGAGAAGAATCATACCACAAACAGGAGAAGTCTATAAGTGAACATAAGTTTTTGATATTTGTTTTGATATGAATTCAAGAAAACACGCCTTAAACCGGTACAATGTGAACTGTTGAGGCTAAGGAAGCATTGACATCGTGTATTGGGGCGTTTTCTGGATATCGATACTTTCTCAGTTGATGCTCTTATAATCAATAGTCATTGTGGGTGATGCATCATTAACATTACCAGAGAAGGATCTCGAAGAATGTTTGCCTGTTGCAAGCAAGTTTTAGGCCCTACGATGCTGCAATATTCACAAGAATTGACGTTTGCCTATATTATATCAAGGTCTGGGGGGAATGGTAACGAAAGGGTGTCCCTGTTCCCATATGAAGGATAAAGGGACCAGATTCGATGAGATAGAATCTGCCACTATGACAAGGTATGGCGCGAAGACCAACTTGAAGGATTGCAAAGACTTACCTGCTGAACGAATACTGAGGATAAACGCAACTGGCACACTTCGCTGGTGGTTTCGTGATTGCATTCACTGTGCGGCGTCCGTAGCTTGCGACTGAAACAACATAATGTGGCGAACGCAGGTTAACAGTGGCGTTTTTTGTGATGCACGCTTTGGGCATTGAATTCAAGACCTTCAATAGCAAAGCTGAAGCGCTGATGCTTTCACAATGATTTGACAATGATCCACAATTGTGAAACTTCCCGTTAGCCTATTGCTACTAGCAGCGTTACTGAGCCTATCGAGTCGATAAGAGTAACATATGGTCATGCAATGCTGCCACTTACACTGCTGACAACAGCGCTAAACGCTCGTCTATTGTCACGATCCACGTTGACGCTGTTGCGAAACTCGCGTAGTGGGTGGAAGCCGATTCCCGAAACCTGGTTGAATCCCCAGAGATTTTCAGATTCAGAATGGCAGGCAACACTGGGAGAATTCCCTCTCTTGTCGGAGTCTCGCGGAGTCTCTAACTTGTATTCCAGCGAAACATCTACTCAGGATGCACCCAGCTAGCGTCAGTAAATCCACAAACTCGTCAAGTACCAGCGTTGCCTGTTACTTCACCGTAAGGGACTGGAATGGATGGATCGCCCCGCCTGGTCACTGTGCTTTCTCTGACACAAATCATATAAGTAATGTAAAAGGTCAACCCGAATCAGGGTGCGATGTGATGCGTTTGTGTTAGCCACTACCTATAAATCCATCCCTTTACCCTTCGAAAAGGCTCTGCATAACATCGGAAACCATTTTTTGAGCGTGTGGGATTTCTCCTTCGAACATTCTCCGAATGATATCGGGAAGTACCTGGATTATTGCAGGCGAAGTGCGATTTTTCATCAAGATCTCCATTTCCATTTGTTGTATCACCGGATACCTGTAAACGTTGACAAGAAATCAGAATTCTGAGGTTTTTCAACTCACAAGGATGTAAACTTCGAGAATGCTTCATCTAGAATGTTACTCTTGGATAGATTTTCATGGATGGCAGTAGCTGCTACGTCCTCGAGTGCTCTGATCTGGAGCCGTAGTGCATCTATTTTAAGCACATCGACTATTTACGCAGTAACGTTGACTGACCATTTTTGCAAGGCGATACATGGATTTGGGTGAACATCGTCTATCTTCGCCTTCTGGGATGTTCGCAGGTGTGATCATACACGATCTAAGAGGAGAAAATTCGACTCGGCCAGTGTAACAATAGTATACAAAGGCACGCCAGCTGCATTCACCATCATTAATCGGAATATGACTGATCAGAATGAAATGCAAGTTGAAAAGGTGAGAACTGACGTTTTATAGGACACACCTTTAACATATATATTGTGGACCGCGCTCGTACCGTGATCGGTTGGGATTGGCGCATGTTTAGTCCCCTCCTCTATCCCAAACCATGTCAGACAAAAACACCTGTTTGATTTTGAGAGGAGAAATCTTACTTTCGAAATCTGAGAAAGATGACACAGAAATGATGTCGTTTGATGATGGTGGTTGAACATCATCGTTGTTAGAAGCTGCGACGCGTAAATGATGTTGGCAATTTCAAAGGCCACTATGATATTCACTGACCGCGAACTCACCTTCTAATAAGCTTGGTAGCGCAGGGGTGGTAAGAGAGGTATCTTCCTTAAAACGATGAGTTTTATCCTGTATCTCTGTGACGATTATCCATCAGATAGGTTTTAGTATCACATAATTTGCGTCTGGTACTTACCCTCAATCGTTACACCAGCCAACTCCGATCGGCCTTCCGTTGTCGGTCCCCTTTCTCTATCCTCATCCCCGTCCCAATCACTATCCGATTCATAATCGTATTCTTCGTTTGATGATTGCACGCCAGGGACACCAGCAAGGTCCACAAACAGTGTGTTATCTTTTCCGAGTATATTACCTTTTACCCCAATCGTCACATTGATGAGCGCTACTTGAGTTTTGACCTTTTACTTACCAATTGAAAGGAGCGGTGAGATAGCTTCTAAAACTGCAACTCGAGCGTAAACAGTACGAGGAGCGCCTATGTTCCCGTTGGTTTTTCGGCGAGATGGTATAATGAATTTGGTATCGAAAAATGACCCATTGCCTAGCGACTGTGCAAGGATCTTGAGCACAGCAGGTTGCGTCACGGCCGCGTGTAGATCTGATGGGTTTATTGGTCCGAGTGTCAACAACGAAGGATCAGTGGCTTGGGGTGTGACCGGCTGGTGTAACAAGGATACAAAATTTTGGTCCTGGGACGGATCGATGATGGTCACAACAAACGATATCTTGGTGGCACTTAGGATCTCTTGTTCTGTCCAACGTCCAATCTCGACTGAGGGATTTGGGCCAGGGTCAAGGGTGACTGAACGCGATAAGGTAACAGCATCGACGGGCGACAACGAAGCCACCACATTGACTTTCGTGTGCCCGATTTTGAGATCCTCAGATCTCTGGTGGAAATATAGATCATAAATTAACGTTTGGTAGCCCTTTGTTTTTGCAAATCTCCTCCCGTCACTGCGGCGGCCACTGAGTGAAAATTGCCAACCAAGGCCGCAATCACCGAAGTTCACCTTCGTTCCCCTTGCCAGATAATATTTCTCGTGAGACTCGGAGATGTGAAAAACAGAAGTGACAGAGGGAGGTGCCCACTCCTCTTTGATCATTCGCGATCCAGTTGATACAGAAGACATAGCCTGCGGAGGGTAGTGGAGGATTTAAGAGAAAGTGAGGTTTGCAAGTTGGTTGTAGATAAAGAACAGAAACACGAGGCATCTGGCGCCGCATCATGTGCACACAAATTGAAATTTTGCCTACTTCTTCTGAGTGTCCAGGAAAGGACGGGGCGACAAATGCACGAGGAGGATGGAAGTCCAGCGTGGCTACGATAAGACACATGCACCCCTGTTAACTCAAGAAGAGATCAGAACAATGAGCCCTCGCATTGTCATTAGATAGGATACTCACCTGAGCAGGAATATAGATGTACTCAAGTTCTGATCACCGAATTACAGCATGTTGCAACAGGAGGCATAAGAATTCGAAACCACGATCATACCCAACACAAATGTTCACTGCTTTCACGTTAAGTCCTGATTAGTGATCATAACTGCCAAAGACAAAGAGAATTCTCTGGGAAAACCGAAGGATCAGAATATCTTTGGTTGTATCTCCAGTCTAGGGTGCCATTGACGGCAATCACATTGTTGACTTTCGTCAGGGCGCAAAGAGCAGACACTCGTAGGTCAATATCTTGAGTTCCACGGGTTAGGGGCGGGCAGAGTAGAGCCTGTGTCTTGAGTCGTGGAACTAATGTGGTTTGGTTTGCAAATATGGAGCGTCTATTGTGATGAGGTGACAAGGGCAGATTCCATATTGACTTGGGTGTAGATCGCCGTGGTTCGTTATATGCGCCCAGGATATATTTTTGCGTTCTGTTGATATAAGCGCCAAAAACAGAATCCTCGAGGTAGCCTTGAGGCAACCTATGGCAAATTGTGATATATAACCAAGCACAAGTAGACTCTCAAACTTACGATCGACTTCATCCCGGATAATCGTGCATATCACTGCAATGGGAGGCGTCGCATCTGTCGTCACGACTGTCCTCCATGTCGGAAACATGGTGATGGGCATCATCAGATCTCTTCAATCGCAACCTGCCCATGAAAATCCAGTATTCTCACGCATCAGGCACGCTGAAACCGCGAGTGAAGCATTAGAAAACGCAGAGAGAGCCAGAGAAGATGCAGAGCGAGACGCACAGGACGCGAGGGAGGATGCCGAACGTATATCTAGGGAAACTGAAGCTGCGATTGGAAGAGCACAGGCTGCACAGGAAAATGCAGAGCGAATCGCTCGAGAGGCCCGAGAAGAATCTGAGAGAGCTGTGCGAGTGGCGAGAGGGGAAGCGCAGAGAGCCGAAATGAGTGCAATGAGAGCGGCGAGTGCATTGAGCGAACAAGTGGCAAGGGTGGCCAGGGAGGTCGACCAGGAGAGACAGAGAGCATCTGCTTTACAGGAAGCTGCAAAGAAAATCGCAGATAGTGCTAAAACGGAAATGACACGGATGAAACTGGTTGCAGAGGAGGAGAAGAAACGCGCCGAGGCTGTTCGAGATGCAGCAGTTTTCGCGGCGAGACAGGCAGATCTAGACGCCAACAATGCTCGAAAGGCGGAGAAAGAAGCCGAGCGGAAACTGAGAGAAGGCATACAACCCATGGTAATGCCTACACCCGAAGATCTGAGCGAGGCGAAAAGGATAGTGAATTATACGGAGGGCCTATTCCATTTTGCTATTGCAGGTAGTGCAGGAGCAGGAAAGAGTTCTTTGATCAACTCGTGCGTTTATCTGTGATTGTCCTGTCTTGATCGCTTTTGATGTCAGATCAGATTTCGTGGGTTGAGAAATCTTCAGGGAGGTGCAGCGGCAACTGGAGTTGTTGAAACCACCCTGCAAACTGGACGCTTCCCCGATCCGAACCCCCAGAATCCATTCGTATGGTACGACATTCCTGGTGCGGGAACACTGAAGATACCGGATTGGCAATATTTCAATAGCCAAGGACTTTACGTTTTCGACTGCATCGTCGTTCTCTTCGATAATCGCTTCACCATGACAGATATCGCCATCCTCGCGAATTGTGCGCGATTTGATATCCCAACGTACATCGTTCGTTCAAAATCAGATGTACAAATCCGGAATATCATGAAGGAAATGGGATATGACAGCGAAGAGGAAGACCGGAAACAGCGCAACAAGCTGTACAAGCTAGCTCGGGAACAGTACATCACAGAAACCCGTGCTAGTGTCAAGCAAAACCTCGAGAATGCCAATCTTCCGGAGAAAAAGGTATACCTCGTCACCAATGATGTTTTGCTCACGATTGTGAAGAATAATACGATTCCGCCGAAGATGATCGATGAACTTGACCTAATGATGGACTTGTTCGGGGAGGCTCATACTCGGCGATGTAGAAAATCAACCATGTCTCGGCGGTAGGTCTATGAATCCTGTTTGTGAACGCAAGTTTTCTTCGATTCCTCGTGTATTGGGAGCATTCACCTGAAAAGGATCTGCATGATCACTGGCATGTACTTACATCTAAATCAAAAACTTGGTACCAGCGAGTGATTTGTTCTTGAATGCCTTGTTCTATGCTTGCCCATGTTATAGGACTCATCTAGTCATCCAATGGTATTATTAGTATAATGGTTGGTCCTCATTTTGTGCCTTCGAATGTTTACAGTAAAGATCAATCGAACCAATCCTGATCGATGTGTTTGAGATTCTCACCGTGCCATGTCACCGTGTCCATCAAACGGCAACTGATACAGCAGCTATTGCGTAGTCAGCTGTGGCCATTTTTTACCGAAGCAATGGACAGTGCAGGCTTCCGTTGGCAAAGAATCGTCACATGTCGCTGGGCGTCTGAATGATGATGAAAGTGAAGGTGCTGTGTAAGGACAACCTGGGTTAGCAAAACAGGCACGCTTAGTCAGCCTGTACGAAATCTAATATTTTCACCAATAACTGCTCTCATTGGACGAAAGCTCTCTTAAAGCTCCCTTTCCTCATTTCTCCTTCCTCCTAGTATACTCCTCAAATATGTCGCCAACTCTTTCTGGTAAAGGCAAGGAATCTGGGACGGCTCGGATACTGGGGTCTGGCGCGTCAGGTATACATATACAAGGTCAAAGCTCCAGCCATGTACTAAACCACAAACGCGTAAACAGGTGTCGCTGAGCTACTTGTTTTCCACCCGGTTGACACTGTGGCCAAGAGGTTGATGAGCAACAAGGCCAAGGTTTGCTCTTTGATTGTTTTGCGGTTCGCAATGATTCTTCTCTGACAATATTTATTCTTATATAGGTATCTTTTTCAACCCTCGCACCCATCATCTTCCGTGATCAAGCGACCGCACCACTTGGACGTAAATTATTGTCATTATTCCCCGGACTTGGTTATGCTGCAGGATACAAGGTGTCCCAACGGATATACAAATTCGGAGGACAGCCATGGTTTAACGATATCATTACACGGAATTATAAGGATGCCTTTACCCGTACATTTGGCGAGAGAAAGGGAAAGATGATGATGCAGGCCACTGCAGGAAGGTAAAGAGGATCCACGTTTGTCATTCGATTGGACTGATCACTCCTTTCATAGTCTGACGGGCATCGGCGAAGTGGTAAAGGACCATGTGATGCGCTAAAAGTAGCACACGCTGATTTTCTACAGGTTTTACTGCCCCTAGATGCACTGAAGATCAAGCGGCAGGTTAATCCTGAAGCTTTCCGTGGCCGTGGCGTCATTCGGATATTCTTGGAGGAAGGCACGACTCTTTATCGTGGTTGGGGGTGGACGATGGCACGTAACGCGCCAGGCTCGTTCGCCGTATGTTTTATCGCCTTTTCTCTTGGGGTATACGTGTCGATAACCTTCCATTAGCTTTTCGGAGCCTCAGCAGCTACCAAGGAGGCGCTCGGAGTTACTGACTACTCAAAAGCAACCTGGACACAAAATTTCGTAGCATCAATTGCTGGTGCGGTCGCATCTATTACGATCGCAGCCCCCTTAGATGTCGTGAAGACACGTATTCAGAACGCCAACTTCGAACATAAAGTTCCTGGTGTGACGGTTGTTAAAGATCTCCTTCGCAACGAAGGTCCAGCCGGGTTCTTCAAGGGCTTGACTCCCAAGGTATGTTGCCCCTTTTCTCGTTGAAATTGAAATTGACAATCTTATGATGATAGATTCTGGTTGTGGGGCCGAAACTTGTTTTCAGCTATACCCTTGCACAGTCGCTCATACCACTTTTTGGGAAGTATGTTTGAGTAGCAAGGTTGATCTTTTCTTGCTTGCTTTCGCACCGCTTCTTGATTTATTTACCGTCTTGGTTTAGAAATGTTGCCCTCCTATTCATGAATGCCCAGACAAGATATTGTAGATATTTATGCCAACTAATTTACACTGCTCACTCTAATACCCCCATTGCCCCCTCACAACCTAATCCCAAGATGCCAAAAGTTTTTACCTCGACGTAAAAGAGAAACTGGCGCTTGTCGTTGTCACCACTGGGGCTACGCACTGCAAGACTCAAGTACTCACCAAGTATTAATCTAAAAGTCAGCCGTATTCGGGTGCAATCACCAATGAAATTACAGCCTAATATATCTGAGGCATCCTAAGAGCCTCACGACAAGCCAGTTTGCTGGTTCTTTCCTCTATTACTTTCTAGTGTGAAGTTGAAGCTCTCACAGCGCCGAGGCCCACACATCTACTCTGTAGTTATCCGAAAAACAAGTCATCATGTTCTGTCACCTGCCTCTGTATCCGGCCGCCGTATCTTTATCTGACCGTCACATGCAAGTCTCGGAGAACATCGATAAAGCTAGGTGCTGTATACTTCCAATTGTTTGGTATGATCTTGTTGCCCATATCTTTAACTTAGATCCGCCAGAGCCAGCTTGATGTTTGGTTGTGCACTGGCAGCTTATTATACTACTCCATAATGCGCTTCCGTGTCCAATACATCTCCGTTTCGTGCAGCATCATACGCCATCGAATAGTATAAAGCCAGAAGCCATCCGAGTTGTGTGGGAGTCCGACGTTCTTGTTCCTGATTCCTCCCCACAATGCGGTACCTGTCTAACATCAAAGGTATGAGTGACAATAGTCGGTGTATACTGAGCTTATTAGGTTACACGCTGTTTCGCTGCATTTTCTAACGGACTCTTGTTCGGAATGAAAATCTCAAAGCTTTGGGCGCTTTGCTGACTCCGGATTCTATGGATTTACCCATATTCCCCGACAGGGCAATATGCCCGTCACCAGACATAGTCACTCCGAACCTACAATACAAATACATCGAGAAATTCCCATCACATCCCCCTAGAACATTTTCCCGACGGGAGATTTGCGATAAACCTTCTACCATGGTCCGTGTATATCTCTTTAGCTCCTCTGCTCTCCTTTATTGTGATTTGCATTATGGCACCCAGCGCATTCCTCAGGACCCTTAGCAGTTTCTTGCCAGGACGTAAATCGACATTGACATCATCAAAAGACGTTAACGGAGCAAATGTGACAAGCAACGGGAACAACATACAAGAGGCACGCATTGCTGCGCCACCCGAAGTGCTAGCAGGTCCTGAATTCACACTCGGGAACTTTGCCATCGATGAGGACAGACCCATCAAGGTGGTCACTATAGGTGCAGGCTTCAGTGGTATAGCCGCCGCTATCAGGTATGTCACAATCCGTCTCTGTAAGTGACCGTATAGGGAAACAGCACCTACATGCAGATTTCCACAACACATAAAGAACTTGGATCTGACGGTATATGAGAAAAATACAGGTGTTGGTGGAACGTGGTACTCAAACAGATATCCGGCGAGTTCAAACACCTTTGTTCACGATTTTCCACTCATCCTTGTACTCCAGGGCTTATCGTGTGACATTCCTTCTCATTGTGTAAGTATTTTTACTTGTGTCCTCTGGATTTTCCACTCAGGCAGAGTTATAGTACCAATTTACTTTCGAACCACATGTATGTCGAGCTATCTCTTCAACTCCTTAACAACCTCACGGTATCATAGACAGAATGGTCATCGTTTTATGCTCCTGCCCCTGAGATACGTGCCTACCTCGAGCGTGTAGTCGAAAAGTATCAGCTCTCCAAATATATCAAACTTCAACACGAGCTCATCCATGCTCGGTACGACGAGCCTTCGGGTAAATGGCATCTTAAACTGCGTCGCCCGGCTGCAGGATCTTCTACAGACCAACCACAGTATGAAGAAATAGAAGACACTGCGGATTTCGTAGTATGTGGCGCGGGGGGCCTTAGTCGGTGGTCATGGCCGGATATCGAGGGTCTGAATTCGTTCAACGGAAAGCTTCTGCACTCTGCAGACTGGGATACAGATGACTGGAAGGAGGGTGTCAAAGATTGGGGTGATAAGAAGGTTGGGGTGATTGGTGTCGTACGTTTAGCCTCTTGCCTTTACTCGAAACAAGGTCACTTATTCAGAGGCGTGGTTGGTTGGATATAGGGGTCCTCTGCGCTTCAAATGATTCCAGCGCTTCAACCTCGTGTTGGAAAGCTCTTCAATTTCGTTCGAGGCAAGACTTGGTTGGCGACCCCGTTCTTCTCGGAGAAACTAGCGGACTTGATGAAGCGCGACCCGGAAGCTGCAAACTGTCTGTATAGTTTGTTCATCTCTGTGAATTCTCACTCATTACGCCATTTGTTCGTGGATTGTAGACGTATTCGGAGAGGAAGACCGGAAAAAATTCAAGGACGATCCGGAATATTATAAAGCGTTTAGACACGAGCTCGAACATGAGCTGAATGTATGTTTTGTCGTTTGGCAAGTTCTTTCCGTTTACACAACGCTTTAGTCCGTGCATGGCTCTACCATACAAAGCGCTGAAACACAAAAGGAAGTTCAAAGACTTTTCAAGGAGGCTATGGCAAAACGTCTTGAAAAGAAACCTTGGATAACTGATCACAGTGGGTGGCTTTCGAGATGTTTCGAGCTCCCTGCAGAGTTTCTAACACGCTGTTCCGTGCTGAAAACATAGTTGTTCCAGAGTTCCCCGTCGCATGTCGGAGATTGACACCAGGACCCGGTTATTTGGAAGCGTTGTGCGAAGACAATGTTTGTGACCCTTACTTTAGCATAAAAACAAAGCTGGATTTGACCAGGTATACCTTTACTTGATAGGTCGACTTTGTGCCGAAAGATATAGCCCGAATAACGCCAACTGGTCTCGAAACAACCGACGGGCAACACTATGAACTGGATGTGTTGATATGCGCCACTGGTGACACATGAAATTTATATCTTCCTTCCGTTTATCATCTTAATGGTTGACTAGGCTATGACACGGATTACCAATTCCCTTTCCCAGTCATCGGTCGCTCAGGGAAAACTCTCCAGGATCGCTACACTCCACACCCATCAACTTACCTCTCCCTCTGTACCGACGGTTTTCCCAACTGGTTTAACTGTCTCGGCCCAAATTCGGGCGTTGGCGCTGGCTCACTGTTGATATTGATAGAGCGGGAGGTTGAGTATGCCATAAAGGTAGTGCATAAGATGCAACGGGAGAGACTGAAGAGCGTGGAGGTGAAACGGGAAGCAGTAGATGATTTCGACGCATATCTCGAGGTAAGTCGAATTCACAGGGTTTCTTGTGCCGTATCATCAACTAATCTCACGTATTATTAGGCATATTTCCCAAAGGTTGGATGCGCTCTCTTTCTTTATCTCGTAATTCACTGACTTTTGTGGTGGATAGACTGTGTATAGCGCCAAATGTCGTTCATGGTACAAGATGGGAAAGATGGAAGGCCGAGTTGTTGGTTTATGGCCTGGCTCTTGTCTTCAGGCCGTACGAGCATTTGAAAATCCACGTTGGGAGGATTTCAGCTACGAACATCTCAACGGAAATCCAAACAATCGATTCTATTGGCTCGGTGAGGGATGCACGTATGATGAGAAACATATGGTTGGCGATCGTGAGTCGTTTCATTTTTTTATCACTTTTAAATTAAGCGTTGGACTTCTTCTTTGATAATAGGGGCTTGGTATCTCAATGACAAGGAGGTGGATTTCCCGCCTGGTGCGTCGGTCCATTCTAGAACGACTTTACGTCTTCTGACTTAGTTGCAGTTCCGGAATAACCTGGTGAGGGGGGTACGTAAGTCTTATTTCGGATGGGATATTAGGGTCTTTTTCAAGA
The DNA here is from genome assembly GCA_021014935.1 of Hygrophoropsis aurantiaca. NCBI lineage: Eukaryota > Fungi > Basidiomycota > Agaricomycetes > Boletales > Hygrophoropsidaceae > Hygrophoropsis > Hygrophoropsis aurantiaca. Next base: position 18,535 of record MU267870.1, read on the forward strand.
CATCAATGATATATGTATCAGTATGTATTCAGCGAGTGGCGAGTACTGTTTGAAGCGCTTCTCTTGAGAATCAGGGGAAGTGTTCAACCCATCAAGAACAAGGTAAAGGCCAGGGATAGTTGGTTCATTCGAAAGTTTGCAACACCGAACCAATGGCGCAAAGCCCTCGCTTTTTTGATGGTGATGGCACTCTTATCAAAGCGCGAAGGAACCTGGCTACGAACGTTCTTGAGAGATCTTATAACTGATTCTTTGCTTGCCAGTGTGTGCAGGCAGCGGACTTGGAGTTATTACACGCCGGAAAAAATTGGTGAGTGATAGCAATTATATGGTCAAGCATACAAGGAGGTATCGCTAGTTTGTCTGTCCGATAATATCATGCCTCGTGGGTTCAAATTGTTCATAATCCACATAACGCAACCAGACACACCTCACTTTCAACAAGTGGTTTATGGTTCTCTATAAGTCGCTGCGATGTCTACTTCCCCGCTAACTAAGAAACCTAAACTTTTGGCCGTATCTCACATACCATCTAACTCGCTTTGAGCGCAGATGTCACTAGGAAATTGGATGAATCGTTGATAGAAGGTCCATATATACTGGGCAAAATTGCTGCTTGATCCACCTAACACACTTAAGTTAGGTTGATCAGGCCAGATTTTTTACCAGTGGATATACAATTGAATCCTCCCCCCATGTTATCGGTACGCATCTTTTGGATTGCAAGTAACACAGATGGCGCGCCGCAACCACGATGGGTAGACTAACCGTGACTGGGAGTTTGATTGGGTTGTTTGTGAAGACCAAGTTGTCACGACTTTATAACAAACTATTAGCAACGACAGAAAACCAAAATTGGCCAGATTGACACTATACCGTATAGAATAATACAGCCTGCCATCCAGCAAACAAGCAGAGATGTTCAGAGACATTGCACTTCCAATTGCCTCGTGAACCCGATCTAGTTGGCTCTGGTCCACTGCCCTTGTGCATTGATTGCTATTGGTTGGTTGTGATGATCCATACCGAGTTTAATAATTCTGATATCAGGCAGTCGAAATACTGAGTTGGTGTGGATCATAAGAAGATGGGTTACTACTAATGGGTTTTGCCTGAGACAAATTCGAAATGAAAGCAAATAGCCTTCATGCTATCGTAGCAGTTTGCGCCATCCCATAGCTCAGTGATAGTACTGACATATAGAGCGAACCGGAGCTCAGCACCCCTGGATTATTCGAACTCGAGGATTGCCCGAAGACGATGTCAAGCCGACTGTCCCGCCAGCGGGGCAATGTATTATGGAGTTTCCACATTTTTATTTGCATGTGTTGAGCAGCAGCCTTCAAGAAAAACAATGACAAATAGACGGATAACTCTTACTCGGTTACAATTAAAGGTAAAATATATCATCATCACCATTCTATTCATGCTGATACATACTACAATGCTCAGTAGTATTCGTTACGTGACTGGAGTGTGGCTCGAGATTGGCTTTATTCCCCATCTCCCGTTGGCATCAGAGAAGTCATCACATGCGGCTATTGTATAGCTGGATTCTCTGGAATCAATTGAACGCGCCTGGCCTCGATTGAATGTCTCGTCTGAACATCGTCAGTACTTTCACGACCGTGATCGTGATCCCCCACGTCACGATGACCGTCACCGTTTGGGTACGAATCGTACAGTGCTCGAAATATTCGAGCATATATTATGTATTTCCTATCGCTTCTCGTGCTTTAACGCCACTGTCTCAGTCAGTCAGAGTCTTTTCAAAGCCATCATCGTCGGACCTCCTCAACAGAACACTGAGAAATCCAGGAATGCTACCAAACCTTACTACTTTCCGGACTACTTAATGTCATCTATTTCAGATGACTAGTTGGCCAATGCGACCCACCATTCCTCATCTGAATTTTGGTTTGATATCTCGGACTGTCGGGTCGTGCTGTGGTGTTTCGACTCCACCGAATCCACCCTTTCCTTGCGCCGTCGTATGTCCATATGCGAGATAGAAGACATTTCGAGCACAAGAAATTACCGACAATGTCGACGTACTCGCTACTCAGAATCAGTCCGCTTGCGAAGAGAATGCGTCGTAGTTCAAGGTATTCCATCTACTTTCGCATGCTGTGATGCGATTTCACATGATACTGGGATTATTTCTGTTCTGCGTAGCTGCTGAACCAGTCATGGAACATCTCGGATGTCTGCCACGTATACCTCCCAAGGTTCGCTTCTTCGCTTCGAGAGTATCCTTTGAAATGCGAATATCGCAGATAACTGCCCTCCATATGTGAGCCGAACATCTGTTAAAGTACCCTCAATCTTTAGGGTTTCTATACCAAAAGAAATTAGCTATCTTTCATTCGAAGGCCTCAATCGAATGCTGCTTTTAGTTGTCTACGAGGGGCGCTCTCACGGCGCCCCGTGTTATCGCCTCCAAAGATCCAGGGATCAGACAATGCTCCAACGAGCGTTCTTTCGACTAATACACACCTTTGGAGCTCAACGGACGAACCATTCGGGAGAAATGCGCTGATTTTGCTTTTGCTACTCCACATTTCACCTCTCCTTATTCTACCTTTCTCCTCCAAGTATCATAACTTATCTCACTCATTAGGATCGTGTGGCTATCTATGGGATGAGTGACTAGTCGTTTTTAGATATCTTGAAACTGGGGCACTGATCTCAAGCAATTGTTATCACGGAGTTCACACATGTACTAACCCGCACTGTAACGCGCCAGATTATGGCCATCAAGGGCACTGATATTAGGGCTGAAAATTATATACACACCATGAACAAATTGAAGGGGGCATGTCCAAATGTGGCATTCCTGCAAAGATGAATGACTGGCGTGGTGAATCTCCCAGGGCCGTCTTCGAGCTCTTGTCTGATCAAGGGTGTGTTTGTCGTAAATGGCCTCCCACACATTTAGCCCGGCAGGAAAGGCACGTTCCAAAGAGGAGCGCATGAGTGTCCAATGTTGGATGCGTGAGCGCCGCACCCTTCGGGCACGCGGCATGGAGCGACGTGGCATAACAAGTGGTGATCAAACGAGAGTTGATGCTGTGCTTGCTTCTGTATTTTCTGATAGTTCAGGGGCTGAAGGTGGATCGTATGGGGATTCGAACAACGGAGAATGCTAAATGGGATTATGCCGGCTGATTTTCATATGCAGGAAGTAAACAATGACTTCGTCATTGAGGGTGTTGTCGAAACTTGGAAGGCGGAGCAAGTGATTGCGTAGCTGGTGGAGGAGTGATAAGAATATCTAAATATAAGATTACTAAAGATAAGCCTGACTCATGAAAATTATGATACCAAATCTCATGAAAGATAACCTTCGCGAAGGTGCATCGCATCTGACCCGAATAGATTCGGAGGGTAAATTACGTTCTAAATTCATCACTGACGCACCGAGGTGTCCTGCAACTGGCTGGCACCACTAGATCCCTATATTTGTGAAGATAATTTGCTCATCAAAGCTTTTCAAGGTCCTGTTTCTGCACAATCTCATACCTTTCAGCTGAAACCAGTAGGCAGATAACCATGCCGTGAGTAGCGTGACGCTGGAGCGCGTTGTGGAGCATCTGGGCGGAGTAGGGAATAAATCCGTACCCTCGGAGTCATGCCGTTCGGATGTCATTTTGTCTCGGGATACCGGGGATGCCTTTTATATCGCAAAGCCTTCATCGATCGTCAAAATACACAACTCCTCCTCCCAATTAGGCAAGTCTACAAGTTCATGTGTATATTTGCAATTTTTGCATTGTTGCCATTTTGTCAACGTTTGGCGTGCGTCTGTCGCCTGTCCGCGCGCCTGTCTGATTGTGGAGTGAGGCAACCGGCATGCGAAAAGATGCGAAGGGCCTTTCGACTGTGTGTAAGAATGTCCACTGCCCTCGTAACAGAGCTGGCTTACTTTGTCAAAGCCGCTCCACCATTGGCCTTTGTGACTGAAAATCGAAATTTTACTTCCCCTTGACGTCACGGGGCTCGCTAATCATCGAAAAGGTATATAAGCAGTGCATACATTCCACCTTTCTTCAGCATTTCCAGCTTCACTAATTCACTGCTTCGTTTGCCCCTCCAACTTCAGCTCAGACAATATACACGCAGAATGTCTTCGTCAACCAACGTTCACACTTTCTACGCCGACGCCGTCCTTTTCGACATGGTGTGTAAAGCCTGTCTTATGGGCCGCCAAATCTAACTCTTCCAGTGTGTTTGACAGGATGGCACGCTGACCGACTCTATCGCTGCCGTTGAGGCTGCCTGGGGTAAAGTCGCCAAAGATATTGGCCAAGACCCAGCATATGTGATCGCTGCAACTCACGGCAAACGCGCTGTCGACAATCTTGCCATGTTCAAACCCCATATCAAGGCTCACCAGATGGATGATGAGGTTCAGGCCTTCGAGGAGAGCATCCTCTTCTTTGCTGATGCCTACAACACCCATGGACCTGGTTCACAGTTGAACTCACCTGTCGACTCGCCATTCTCTCGCACCCCCATTGGCTCAGGCTATGCTACTCCCGACTTAGTCATGACCCCCGGCAGTTCAGCCCCTAGTTCTCGTGCATCTTCATTCGCTGCAGCTGGTTCTCGCCGGCCATCCTTCGCAAGCAGACTTAACAGTATGCTCACAATGTCCGCTGTCCCGGAAGCTGGCGTGTATGGCCAAGGCGCCCAGTTCGATAGTCTCATTATGGAGGAAGATCAGGAGGATATCATCATGTTCGAGACGGAGAAGTTGAAGCAACAACATCGTCTGGAGGCTTGGCAGTTAGAGGCGGCGAGCGTTGACCGTTCCGTCAGAATTCTTCCCGGTGTCAAAAAGATGATGAACTCGATTCCTGAGGGAAAGTACGCTGTCGCAACATCAGGTGCTAAAACATATGGTTAGCTTCCATTTAATTCAATTTTTGGCCTGTCCTTAACTTCATTTTTACAGCATATGGTTGCATGACCCGCGTCGGAATCACCCCTCCCAAGATAACCATTACCGCCGACGACAAGCGTCTCAAGGCTGGGAAGCCTGCACCTGACCCATTCCTTCTGGCTGCCAAGGAGCTCGGTTACGATGCTAAGAAGTGCGTCGTCTTCGAGGATTCGCCCAGTGGCATTCGTGCAGGAGTCGCCAGCGGAGCCACTGTCATCGCCTTGTGCACAAGTCATGAGCGCAGCAAGATTGAAAATGCTGGTGCGCACTATCTTGTGGAGAACATGGAACGCGTCAAGTGCGAACCATGCCAAGATGGAAGGTTGAAGTTCACGGTCACACTCTGAGCGCCGGCGCAGTACAAATTGGAGTGTTCAGACCCGCTTTTTGTCTCATTATTATGCATCACGACCGATAATGTTTTATAGCACTGTATGTACTTAGCCCCTTTTTCGTTGTATATCCTAGAGTAGATCTATGTACTTACCAATACACACTTGTTCCTTTTCTACGTACTGCGTGTGTACCTGTTAACTTCACGCTTTCAAACCATCCAGATGTCGCACCGTGATACCGAATGCGTTCGTCGCAGAAGTCAGTTGACATTCTTCAGCAAGCCCAGGAATATTCTCTCTAAGGAAAAGGAAATGACTTAATGAACCTACAATTGGATGAAAACTTTGGACATTCAGGAACACATTCTTTGTGATTTTTTTTTTACCACAAGTCTTCAACCGGAACGTACATTCACATAGGTGATCTGAACAGAAAATGATTAAGGGCACGCGGTGTGTGCTAATCGTCAATTTCTAAGTCGCCGTATGGTTTTGCCCTGTAATACGTGTCATCGAAGTGATGTACTCGCACAAATCCGTCTTCTCCACCTGACGCATAGCAGGTGCCAGCGGGATGTACGGCGATTCTACATCCACATTGCGTTTTCAATTTAGACTTTAGCACGAAAAAAAATCACAACATACGTGTTGATAGGCCCGAAATGTCCCTTGACACGTCCAACTTCTTCTTCGAATACTTTGTGCCAAAAGCGTGTCTCGAACTTGCCTTGCCGCAAGGATGTTGTCGTGACTTGCATGGCTTCTTGACCACCGCCAAGGAGCACCTTATTAAAATCGATCATTGGTCAGAAAACCATCGAGTGTGATGTGGATGATTTGGGCATACGTAAGGTCGCGTGGGCGATAGAGCTGCACTATTCAATGGGGTCTCAGTCGGGAAAGTTTTTAGGACTTTCAGAGTTTTAGTATCGTGTAGCTAAATTTGGTGCAGTGAGTAAAAACCGAAAGAACGAACGACGCAATCATACCCGAGCAGTCTTGTCTTTACTGCTTGTTATGAAATAAGAGGCATCCACACTTAATTGCATATCAGTGACGACATCCATATGCGCTCGCTCGTTGTTCAGAATCTCGTTTCCCGTGCTGACGTCAAACAAAGCAACTTTGCCCGATTCGTGTCCTGTGATGATAATATTGGGAGTGTATGAGAAGGCGCACACTGTTGCTTTTGAGCCTATAGGGTGAAACATATGCAGGGGATCTGGGGACTCTGAATGGACAAGGGTGGGTTTGTAGTTCGCTTTTAATCTAATATGAAGCGAGCTCACGGTTAGTCCCATCGCCATCCCTGTTGATTTTGAAGACTCTGATAGCTCCTTGGTGACCCATACGTTGCTCGGTGATGCAAACGACCTGTTCATCGTCATCACTGAAATGCACCCGTTTTACCGCAGTCGGGAATTCCCAAGTGAACAAACATTTGCCCGTTGAAACCGACCACAGTCTAAGTGTATTATCTGCTGAACCGGAGATAAGGTACTTGGATTGAGCTACAAAGCGTGATTTTCAAGATCTGGCCACAAGAAATGATCGCATGGTGCTCACAATCTACATCTATCGTCCACACTGTTCCATTGTGTCCATCATATGTTCCCAGACGCTCTCCGTTATGTGAGAACCAGACATTGATAATATGGTCTTTTGAGCACGAGAAAAGTAGATCCCCTTCGTTATTGAATTTGATCTGAGTGAGCGAACGTTCATGGCCTGCAGAAGACCCGGTTGTTTCAGCACACTACGCTTATTGATTCTTGCTTGATATATTACCTTGGAGGAGAATCGGCCTCTACGATCAAAGCGTGAGATCCATGTTTTGAGAAGTATGTATGGCGTACCATTTTGAAAAATCCGGAAACTTAGGGAAGGGAATGCTCAGATAAGAATGATGAAACGCTTAACCAGACGATGTCTGGCTGGCTGAAGAGAAAATATTTCGTGTGGCTAAGATTTCCTTTTACGGAGAATATCCATAAAGAGCACTTTTGAGTTCAGCGACACTCCTCGGCTTTGGCCGCTAGGTTTTTCGAGACTTCAAATTCATGCTCTCCAGACTTGAACAAAAGTCGATTGCCACGAAATGTCCACCAAAAAGTCTTCCAAATTAACCTCATCGACGACCAAAGGGAAGGTAGCTAAATCTCAGCCAAACAAACGCACGCACAAGGTCAAAGAACCGAGTCCAGAGGCCTCTCCATTGCAATCGAGTGAAGGCGAGGAGAGCGAGAATGAAAGTGACAGTAGCGAAGACGTTGATGAAGAGGGCATGGAGAAATTGATAAAATTGCTTGGAGAAGATGGACTGAACCCGTTTGATCAAAATCAATTGCAGTCGTTGATGGAAGTTGGAAACAATGATGACGAGAGCGATAGTGATGAATCCCAGGATGAGCAAGCAGAAGATGCCGAAGAGGGCGAGCAAAGCAGTAGTGAAGAAGTACTTTTGGATCAGGAAAGTGAAGGGGAGAATAATTCAGATGAAGACGATGAGGATAACATCGACGAAGGGAGCTCAGACGAGGAAGGCAATGTTGCTTTGGACGACTTAGAGGATCGATTTGTAGACGAAGATGTGGTTCCAAAACAAAAAGTGGAGATAGACAACACGGTGCGTATTCTTTCTCGATCAAAATGTTTCCTTAGTTTAAATATTCGTCCAGATCGCCCTTGAGCGTATTCGACAAACTATTCAACTCGACCGATCATTGCCTTGGACAGAAACTTTGGCCGTGGTATATTCTCAAACCATCGAAGCTGACGTCGATGATGACCTCAACCGTGAGCTTGCATTGTAAGCGAACCACACTTCTATCGTTTTATTTGTGGGGCCCTCATACAAAGAACAGTTACAAACAGGCATTAGATGGTGCCAATGCAGCTCGTGCACTCGCTGCCAAACATAATTTTCCATTCACCCGCCCCGCTGACTACTTTGCCGAAATGGTCAAGTCGGATTCACACATGGAACGTATAAGACAACGATTGCTTGACGAGAATGCTGGCATGAAAAAAAGTGAAGAGAAGAGAAAAGAGCGGGAGGGCAAGAAATTTGGAAAACAAGTACAACTCGAGAAGCTGAAAGAGCGCGAGAAGAGCAAAAAAGATATGGACGAGAGGTTAAAAAACCTCAAGCGAAGTAAGTGACACGATGACATGATGCAGTCACCAGCGACTGACCTATTATCGTAGAACGTAAAGGGGGGCTTGACAATGCAGAGGCTGACGGGGACGCTTTCGATGTTGCGATTGAAGATGCGATATCAGACAACCCAGCCAAACGTGGCAGAGGAGCAGGTGGCAAGAAAATAACCCGAAATGCACGGGATCAGAAGTTTGGATTCGGGGGGAAGGGTCGGCATTCGAAGCAGAACACGAAAGCATCAACTGATGATTTTGGACCCAAGTCTGGAAGGGGTGGTCGTGGAGGCATGCGAGGCGGTATGTCAAGTGGCCGAGGTGGTCGTCGGGGTAGTAGTGGTCATCGACCAGGGAAAAGCAAAAGAATGGCTTCGAGAAGCAAGGGTTAGCACAAAACTATGTTGGTTTCATTCTTTATATGTCACTGTAGTGCTATTTCACCGGCATCTTGCTTGGATTACAATCACTGGGGTCGGTAAACAGTATGGTAGGAGGATCTGCACCGACTTAAATCTTCATCATTGGTGAGTAAATATGCTGCCTTCCTTGTCTCTTCATCACCAAGAGATATTCTCGTTTGAGGACAGTATATATGATACGTAAGCGACACAAAAGCTCAGTTTCGAAAATAATTCAGGACTCGGAATGTTCTCCGTTGATACCAATACATGTATATGCACATATCCCTTGGACATAATCCATCTCTCTGACCAACTTGAAACCTTCAGTTAGGATCCGACTCCGCGATCAACTGAGCAAGTCTGTCCGAATTCATGCCTGCCCGTGGAGTGAAACTACAGGGGAATGTGTTAGGATGGCTAGTACATTTGAATCAGTTCATCTTCTTGGTAGATATCGATGAATCGTCACCGAGTTAACCCGACAGTGAATGTTGGCACAAAATGGATATCATCGCCGTGGGCATCTTTGGCTTTTGAAATTTCGAATACCGTCAGTATCAAGGCAACACAGGCCCAGACAGAGCCTTCCGCCACATAACGCCCGGGACCTGTAATTATGCGAGAATGCTCAGCGAGAATATTGATTGCTCGCAATGCTTACAAATGCGTCTACCAAAACCAAACGCATAGCTTGGGCTGTCTGCAACAAGGAGTTGTCCCTTTTCATCGAGAAATCTCTCCGGGATGAACTCTGAGGCCTTGGCATAGATGGCTTCATTTCGCGTCATTGCCCTGTTGTGGTTGACGTGAGATTATCTGATATGTTCTCAAAACTAATCGTACCATGTGTTGGCAACGACGGTTGCACCTTGATATTTGTAAGTCGTAGGTTAATGGTAACAAATGGTTGAACAACTTGGGTACCTTTGGGAATGTGGTAGCCTTGGTAGATATCACTGTTGGTCGCAGCATGAGCAACTCCTGATCATCACCCCAAAATGCATAAGAAGAAGACATGAATATTCAATGCGGGCCATACCAAGAGGTACGATAGGTAACCATCTCATAGATTCTCGCACAATTGCTTCTATGTAAGGCAAAAATGGTCGATCGTTGTGATTTGGGAGTCGACTGGTGCCAATGGCGGCCTTGATTTCTGCGTAGGCACGTTCTTGCACGTGTGGGTAGAGAACCATAGCGAGAACGAAATTCATTAGTACAGAGCTCGTCTGAGAACATGTGTTGAGCGAGACATTACAATAACATGCAATGATACTTACCGTTTCCGAGCCTCCTATAGGAAGGTCACACACCAAACATCGGTATTCAGGAAATGCTCAAACTATCAAACATTGTACTCACCGACAAACGCGGTCCAAGATGCCTGTTTTATGGCTCGATCCACCTCGTCACGGCGTGTTTCATCTTGGTATTCCTTCCTCTTCATGAGATCGGACACTAAACAGGGTTCACCAGTCCCCGTTTCCTGCAGATAAGACAATACTTAAATGGTGATTCTCTTAACATAGGATCAGCACATACAATTCTCTTCTGAACATATTGCAGCGGTTTCTCAATCGATTCCATGACATATTTGAGAGACGAGGCTGCCGCTCGGCTAACACCAGCTCCGGGGAACCACCCGGGGAGACGCATCACTTGTGAAATATGTGAGAATATAGCAGATAATATGACAATCGAGACTTACAAAATGGGAAAGCGCTCAAGAGGACAGTTGCCTCCGGGGACATGTATCTCAGACCCAAGAGTGCCTTATCAAGAATATCAAGCGCAGGATCGTTTCGGGGCTTGGTATCGTAGTCAAAAGTTGTTGACATCACGATGGACGCGGAAAAACTTGATATACTTTGCATGAAAAAATTGTGTGAAGCCAGCAGTGTCACGAATATTTACCCAGTCAAATGATCGACAAAGTTTTGAGGTGTTTCAAGAAGAGCATGAAGCATAAGAATTGCTTTGCGCATTTGGACAGGGTGGAAGTTTGGGGCAGCCTCTGCGCGGAAACTCTGATGAAAGAATCTGCGAGCGAGCCGCCACTCGTTTCCATAGGGCGTGAACGCGAAATTTAGGTCCCATCCAAAACTGTACAGTGGATATATGTGGTTTCCTGAAGCAGTTGGTGATCAAGTGCGACATTACATACGGTTTGAGGGTAGGGAGGAATGGGCGATCAGAGTAGTTGCTGGAGCGCTTTTCTAAAAGATCTTTCGCTATCTCTTCGGAATTGATGACAATGACGTCTTGATTGAAGAGTCGTATAGAAAATATATCACCTCCACTCGAGTGTCAGTCTGTTACTAGAAAGGCTAGAACAAATATGAACCATATTTAACACCCCAGGCAATATAGGTGTTCCAAGGTTCCGCCTTGTCCATGGAGAGTGCATTTCCTACAATCGGGAATCGTAGGGGTCCGGGAGGCAAAGGTAACGTTTCCTTTGCGACAAGACGTCGGATCAAGCCAACAAGCACAAGAGAAACAAGAAACACAAGGGATAGAATCTGAACGTCAGTGAACCACGACATTATGAAAAGGAAGGAAGATCGAGGAAAGATCGAGGAAACTTGATGAACTACGATAGGGGAAAAGAAAAGTCAAGACGTGTCTCCAGAGGGCACAGAACCTTACGGGTTTTCTCGACCGGCTGATCAATGGCGAGGTGGTGTCGACATTCGGTTCTAGCCATCCAGAAAATCGAATCCGGTAAAATATTCTCCAAGATCCTGGTTTCACAGGGACACGAAGAAGAGAACAACTCGGAACTGAGAACACCCACTGCATTTGAGAAACTACTTATGGCATCCGCGAACATCACACAACAATCAGCGATAGGCTAAAAGCCGTATCAAAGAGAGTCAGCGATAATCCAGCGAGTCCACCGCAACACATAACATACCAGCGACGAACATGGCGGGGTGATATATTGTATGTATCAATGTTCGTTGGACAAGCAGTCGATAATGGCCTAAAATATGATCCCCAAAAGATGTATGATTGAATTCTGGAACTCTGATAGGAATATGGTGAGAGAACGCCAAGTAAACCGAGTCGATTACTGGATACGCACTTGTCAGTGCTCCGGCTCCAATCCAACATACACGATTTGCGGTGTGCCTATATCATATGGTGTCAGGAGGAAGCAACACGGACAACCTGATAACAACAAACCTCGGAGCCTGATGCGCTGGCGAATTCGGATTTACATACTGCCAATCGCACGATCGTGCACCAACGAAGTTCAAATAGTTTTAGGGCAGTTCTTACACCTGCTAAATATACTATCACAACCACCGAAACCCGCTTCGATGTGGTGCTTATTTACAAGGGGCCCTGTAAATCGCGACGGACGGACGATGTCCAAAACTATACTTGGATTGGCGGGTGAAGTGCGAACAAAATTCAGAGGAGAGCAATTGGATGTTAGCCTTAAACTGGACGTTTACATACCTTGTCATTACCATCCAATGCGACGCAAATCCGGTGATGGACCACACACCTAAGGGTATAGCTGCAAGTGGGAGTGGATTTTGTGCATGAATAATCTTCATAAAATATATGGACTCATTCAGCGTCTCACTAAACTGAAGAATTTTTGAAATCTATGAAACTGACTTGCCAGAGGCGATCTATTTGTCTCAGGAACATTCAGACATGCCTTCTGATGCACAAAACACGACGACAAAGAGTTGACTGAGAAAGATGATAAATAGGTCTGGACGGTAACGAGAAATCTGGGTGAGAAGAGCCCGTAAACTTTGACACTGACATACCAATACTTATAATGAATTAGCGATTTCTATCCTCTTATGCTTTAGACTGAAGGTGGGCTGTTGAACTGTTCCCCCCGATAGTAGCGAATTCTCTCGGGCTTCTGAACGCACATCAGTTTCGGTGCGTCGCAGGAAGGCCGAGGAATAAGTGAGATGTCTTCAGTGCGGCCATTTCTAAAGAGCAGCCAATTTCTAAGACGTGAAGGTTGGGACCAGATAAGAAACTCGCTGTTGGCGAACATACGTCCGAGCTTGACGATATCGTTGAAGTCTAAGATGTTGGCCACAGCGGGTTTTGAATTTTGATGTCTAAATGTGGCAGTTACGGACCGAGAGGACCCGCACACTCCCATATCATCTGAACGCTAATCGATATGATCGTCAGTCATAAACGGTCAATTTGATCCGCTGCATTTCCACCGGCTCTCGCTGGCTTGGGCCTCAATGTTTCAACCTTCAGGCTACGCTTTTATTTATTTTT
>MU267871.1:0-31642 GCA_021014935.1 Hygrophoropsis aurantiaca
ACCGAGGCCGACTCGTAACCGACGTCGTGATCACTTGATGTGCTGATCCCCAAGCTGTAAGTACATAAGTAACACATGTTTAATCTCTTCAACCTTCTTGAACGATGAACGCGGCTTACATAGACAAAGTCCTGCAACGGGGAGGTATCCCCTCGGGGGCAGAGATCTAGAGTTCTACGACATGACCCTCTCTGACGTCTTGCGGACTTTGATGCCTACGTATAGCTACGTACACGGACTGCAAAGACCGGAACTTGGGATCCTTGATTTATTCGGGGCCATCTCCGCATTTCCTCAACCTGGTCGACGTCATTCTAAGTTTCTAACCACGCGGTTCACGCTGTCGACAATTGGAGCTGCGATTTCAATGTCTGGGCGAAATCATCATGAGACTGAGAAATAGCTTCGCTGGCTTGCATTGATATGCAACAAAAATTGAGTGAATCAAAACTGTAAAACTCACGGCAGTTTACATATAGCGCCCAAATTTTTTGACTCTTGGTTGGTTTTGAGCCATTTCTTGGCGACTTACACCCACGGCTGGCACGGCCTTCAGAGCTTCACTCCTGCTGCAGATTTGGACTTGTACAAGCTTGATAATTCATTCTAACCTCGCAGAAAGCATGGACGACGATGTTGACATGGATTCTCCGCACATCTCAACACTGCGTGAAGAAAATACACCTCCGCCATCCCGTCAATCAAAATTCCGCGTCAAACTGGTGGTAAACGAAAGCAAACGCAAGAGCGTCAAGTCATCATCTCCGAGTATATCAGCTCCCGTTCGAAAGACAATACCTCCTCCTGCTCCTCCTCCCCAACCTCAGGCATCCACGCATAGCGAAGATGAACTCGATGCCGACGAAGATGAAGAAGAGGACCAATTGATCGACGATGACGACGACATGCAAACATCTGCTTCGGTACCTATCACTAGTGCTGGGGCCACCAACAAACGAAAGGCTCCAGCAAAAAAGCTAAAACCGCGCAAAAGCACCAAGGGAGATGCAAAGAAGGCTCAAGGCGAGTCTCTGCGCTATAATACAGCATAAATTTACCAACATGGAGCTCCGGCTGAAGTCACAGAGACATTGGAACCGCCGGAGAATTGGGATGCCCAGAGTACCAGTACAGTTGCTACCGTAGACAAGCCCCTGCCAAAGAAGAAAGCAGCCCCTCGCAAACCTGCTGCCGCTCAACGGACAAAGACTAAAGCTCCTCCTAAGTAAGTGTGAGAGGCTCTTCTATGTTGTCAATATTGATGGGTCCGTTTTAGAGGTGCAAAGACCTTAGCTATACCTCCAGTGGAAGATGCGGTAATGAGCGATGGTGAGCTATCAGGATAAATACCACGATATACTCAATTTAATACATTTATTAATCAGCATATACTGGAACAGCCCCTTCATCGCCTCTTCCTCACGATGCAGGCTCACCAGAGCCTGAAGAAGCAGAACTACCAACAGTAGATGGCAATCTCGACAATAATCCTATGCCTGTCTATCCATTGCCTTCCAAACCCTTTCCTGTTCAGCCCCCTCCAAAAATTGGCACTGGCTTCGCACCAATGTTACCTTTGGATAGAAATGGAACAAAAGTGCGTCGTTGGCGGACGGCTCACCGCGAGATACGAGGAATAGCTGGCGGACGATGGTTTGCTCGTACTTGGGTAGGAGACAAAGATTCAGACCTTGCTATTGCAGCGGCTGCCAAGGCTGCAGCAGAGACTGAAAAATCAGGATCAGCGCCTACGGGGAAATACTCTGCCCCGTCAATATCTGCTCCACCGCTCGGTAAAGGAATCAAAGCCAAAGTTGCTCGCGGACTATCGGGTGCATCCGTTGGTCCTTCGCGCGCTGGCTCTATCGTTACAGATCTTCATCCAGTCAAGGCTCCCACCAAAATGCGCAACATCATTGCAGCACCTGCATCAGAAGGTGGAAATGAGTCTGATATCGTTGCTCATGATCCTTCGAGGGCTCTTCCAGAGGACCAGACAGTTCCACACGCATAATTTATATCTTATGAGAGTATGTAACTTAGGGGATTGTACTGTACATGTTGACTTCCGTAGATACTTAATTCAAGGATCAGACCGTTCTCATTGATTTCACTCAAGTGTCGCACTCAGGCGATATGCCCGTACCGTTACTATGTTACATGTGAGAGCTTCCTATTTGGGACTTATATCTTACCTGTAAGTTCGTCACAGGTGTATTCAAACTCTGGTAAGTTAGGCTCAAATTTACAACGGTCATCGGTTCTCTGGCAAGGTTAGGCCAAAGCAGTGCCTCCCAAGTTGCAACACACTCAGTCCGCTATCAATGAGTTCCACCATCAAGCAGGTCGATGGGGCAAGCGCTACATCAAGTTCCACCAAGACAGGTGAACGAGGTGCGCACTCAGACCCTTTTATCCGTGTGCAGTAATTGAATATGATCTCTGAACGTGAACAGTGGCCACTCTGAATGCAGTCTCTTCAGATCCAAAATTCAAGAAATACATGCAACAGGTGGAGAAGTGTCTAAATGCTTTCGACAATGTACACGAATGGGCGGATTGTATCGCATTCTTGAAGCAGCTACTCAAGGTATTTCGCATTATGAATCATGTCTACGTGCATACACTCTGAAACTCTCTTTCCAAAGACATTTCAGTCCTATCCGCAGTTCAAAGAGATTCCCCATAAACTTGTAGTCGCGAAACGCCTCGCGCAATGTTTGAATCCAGCATTGCCCACTGGTGTTCATCAACGAGCTCTGGATGTGTATACATATATCCTATCAGTTGTTGGGGTAAGTATTGAGTCCCTTGTACAGTGATACCGTTAATGAAAGGTCATTGATCAGACGGAGGGATTGAAACGCGATCTACCTCTGTGGTCATCTGGGCTATTTCCTTTCTTTGAGTACGCCGCCACATCAGTCAAGGTGCGACTCTTGGTTCTTACAATATGCAAACTGTATTACTTACTGACTCTCTGGTCAGCCTACTCTCCTTACCATCTACGAATCTAATTATCTACCCCTCCAAGCAGGGCTACGACCAATTATGAAATCTTTTATTCTTGCATTGCTACCCGGCCTTGAGGAAGAAACGGGAGAATTCTTCGAGAGGGTAATATTCTTTGGTCGGTGGCGCTAACGCTCGCTAAATAAGTGTACAGGTGCTCAGCCTGCTAGATCGGCTATCCGGAACTGTATCACCTGTCTTTTTCATTCAGAACATATGGCTCATAATATCTACTATGCCTACGGCGCGAGGGACTGCTTTAAATTTCCTTTCTAGACGATTACCGCGACTGCACGCAGATGAAGGTACAATACAAATCCCTCTTATCCCTCCGTGATAGTCACTGAGCCTCCCAGACATCACACAGATCGTAGGGCGTGACATTGGGCTGATGATACGTGCATTTGCTGTAGCTCTGGAGGATGACAATCTACTTGTTCGCAGAGGAGCTCTCGATATACTATTACAGTCAATGCGCATAGATAGCGCTGCTATCAAACGAGCACGACCTGAAGACTGTGCTATCCTGATGAGGGCAGCGACTGGTGTTGTGCTGAGGCGCGATCTATCACTTAATCGGCGTCTATACACCTGGCTTCTGGGACCCGACGAGAAAAGTGAAAGCCAGTTCGCTTATTTACGACAACATGGTCTTCAGCTGCTAAGTTCCACTCTCAAGGTAGACCATTTTACGAAGTCATTCAACGAACATATACTCATGAACAATTCAGGATGAAATGTTCTCGCCATCGGGGGAGTATTCGGAGTCACGCCCGTTCAAGATTTTCATTTCATTATTGGATAAGTGGGAGATAGGTTCTTGTTTGACAGAGGTCCTCATACTCGATGCTATTCGGGCGATTCGTCGACTTATCGACGTGGATTCCGAAAACCGTGAAGATGTTCGACTTCTAATGCTCCAGTTTCATTATTATCTTTTAATGATCGCTTTTGCAGGTCGTAATGACAGCAAGCACACTTTACGAAGCTGTCGAGCCTAGCATTCTTTGGAAACATATGTTGATTTCCATCATGAAAGATATCAGCGGAGACGGGACCCAGTCAGATGTATGTTTTTTCGCTAATTACTTCGTACACTCATTCAAAATTCACTCTCCATAGGCCATAAATCTGGCTCTATTTATTCTCAGAACGCTTCCGGTACACGATGAGGAGGTCCGTAGCTTGCATTTACCAGTCATCCTGGCTGCTGTCATGGAAGCGGTGAAGGTAATTACATATTTCGTTCTCGATTTATATACTACATGCATTGCACTAGGATTGTGTTCGGGAAGATGACTCTCGGATCTCGTCAACATCTGTTCGAACATGCATGGTTCTACAGGAGGAAATCCTCCGTCACATATTACCTGAGGCATTATATCAGCGGCCAGAGCTTAAAGAGCTTAGTCAAGAATTCACGACGTCCTTGAATCCGCTGTCATTTGCCTATGCTATATATGGCATTCAGACACCTCAGTCAACGTCCCCGTCATCAGATAGTTATGAGCGTCCTCTAACAACAGTCCTCGGAGACACGATGGCTTTGTGTCTGGCCTGTTCAAGGGATCTATTGGGGAGGTCAGATAATTCAGCATCGACAGACACTCTAGCAGTTTTTTCTCACGTCCTCCTTGTTCTTGCGGGCCTGATTGAAATTACGACCAATAACCAAACAAATGTCGATGTTCTATGGGATCCCGTCACTTGGTTGCCTTCGGTTCTCGATTCCCTCGAACTTGAGGTGTGGATAACTACCTTCCGAAAGATTTCACCACTGACTTTCAGGTTCAGACTATGACTTTTCCTCTTGTGGATCAAATTGTATCTCAGCTTATTACTCTCCACCAATCTTCAGCAATTCAACCTGCACTGTCAATAGATAACCGGCACACTATCCGACGAATGATAAAGAAGGTTCGTTTCACAATCATCCTATCTCTCGTCAATTTGACTTTCTTTTCAAGATATTCAAATTTCTTCACCCCAATTGGGTTATCTATCATGTCCGTGCCGTCAATTTGATATGGTCTCTTGAAGCCACCACTGGACATTCGCATGTCGAGTCAGTCATTGCGCAAAGCATGACCTCCCCAGAATCCCGCAACGTGTATGACTCATATGAAGCGTTCGGTGTCCTTTGGCGACTCACGGGTAAGTGATATATTTTATGTAATAACGTGATCGACTTATGGTATTTCTTAATATTTCTTAAGAGGACGACCTTTTACCCGGAGTGAGGCTTAAGGTACCAATGACGATGGTGTTGGAGACACTTAAGCATGACAATCCTAATCTTCGCCGCGTCGGTGAGACATGGATGCGATGCAGTTTAAAATCCTACATGAGGTATCCTTGTCGACTTTTATGTCTATCATTTTATTCACAATGCTATCTTAGAGTTGTGGAGCCCATTTTATTCGACCTTTTAGATCCTTCAATCCGCCGTACACCTAAATCAACCAGAATTCAGGGGAGAGAGATTCAAGGCTTCATCTACGAGCAGCCTTTCGACCAACGATATGTGAACCATTTATTGGAAATCCTACTGTCAATCGTCCATTTCGGTGGGCAGGGTTTTGCGAAGACGACGCGAACTACTCCGGTCGGACGCTCACACCACCAAGCCTTATTATATAGATTGGATGCTGGTAAAAGATGTTTTACTTCAAAGCTTGGTTGCAGAATCTGACGTCTTTCGTCTAACAAGCTGGTATCAACTCCGATATGTCGTATCTCGATGTCCTTATTGAAGTGCTATTGCGGTGCGTACTTACCACGCCCCTTTGCCGCGTTTTAGATGTGATCTTTGTTGAAACCATGGATGTCTCGCCCTAGGTTTCTTCAGTCGGAACCTAAGGACCAACGCGCTACAGTGATGCAGCCTTGGAATTCCATCATCCAATCGACAGCTGTCGATCTTTTGCAGGCCATAGTTGCCCGCGGTGAGATTGATGATATATCCGTGGAGGCTGTAGAGCCAGCCATCATCGGCAAACTCTTCTTCTGTATACATCTTAATCGCTTGGATCTCCAAAACAAACTTTTGCGCATCCTCCATTCGCTGATATCTGCAGCTACTTCCAATCTCGCCAAAGCTACATCCCCCAAAGGTGTCCCTTCAGAAGACCAGACGTCGGACGGATCGCAGGAGCACGAGAAAAAGTCGTACACCGTCAACCCTCTGTTAATTCAAACCCTCGCGGATGGTATATCTGTTCCTCAAAATCGCGCAGTGCTGCAACATTGGCTAGACTTCGTGCTAATGGCCCTTTCTCAATTCCAAATTGCCCTCCAGGTTACAATATCTCCTGTTGCCGATTGTCTCTGTCGACAGCTTCGTTCAGGGCTACAAGACGCTTTAGATGCCACTGATAGGACGCGGGCAACGGTTCCTGCTCACATGGCAACAGATGCTGAATTTATGATGTTACTCAATGCCTTAGAACGCCTTCTTGTGCTTGGTCTAGCCCGTCGACCGGAAATTGTACAAGAAGACGATTCCACTACGCAGGACAAGCCTGCTAACGAAACTAGTGGTCTCCTCGGTTATGTCTCGAACGTTTTCACTACTGAAAGTA
The DNA here is from genome assembly GCA_021014935.1 of Hygrophoropsis aurantiaca. Classification (NCBI taxonomy): domain Eukaryota; kingdom Fungi; phylum Basidiomycota; class Agaricomycetes; order Boletales; family Hygrophoropsidaceae; genus Hygrophoropsis; species Hygrophoropsis aurantiaca. The sequence goes on from MU267871.1 coordinate 6,594, forward strand.
ATTCACCTCCACAAGACGACCAACTCTCGGTACGTGATACTTCCCCATTCCTTTGATGCGAGAATTTATTGTTTTGAAAGATACGTCCTTCAGGATACCGGTCCCTCCATGAAGGTGTTCGCACCTTATACTCGATCTGGCAAAGTATGATATGGATTGATCCTTTGACTCCGTCCGCCGAGGATGACACACTATCCCTGATATTCCTTCGTACGCGCGGGCGCTCTCGGCGCGCGCTTGAGCATCTATTCCGAGTGCAACCAACAGAAGTATTTGAATCAATCATCGACTGTTGGGATCGAGAGACTTCGATGCGGTCTCAGAACTCTGCTCCTTCAAACGATGCTGTTTTCGAATTGGTTGACGTCCTTGTCGCTAATGTGCACACTTCGGTTCACATGGTTTGTGAGAGCATATCTGGTCGTAATGGCACACCACCGGACAGATTCAAGAAGTCCATGAATCCGAATTTGTCAGCGTCATTTTCTATCCCTTGTTCGCTATCTCATTGCATTGGAATTAATAGGTCTGATGTTGTTTTATTCAAATTTTTGGAGCAATACCTCCAGCGGTTGGAAGGTCCACTGGCGTTGCAAGTGTGGGGGCGATTTTTGCAATTGGCGAGAGATCTAGTGACCAATATCCGCGAGTTCAAAGTGCAGGTATTCCTTGTTTTGAAGTAAGCCCTAGGTCGTTGCAGATCGCAAGCACTAAACCACATATGTTTCTCCCAGGTGTTTGTGCGTACTGGGCGAGAAAGTCACTCAAACGACAGCCATAGAAGATCGGCGGATTAAGAAAGATTTGCAGGTACACAAAACCCGAACACTGATATATAGCCAAGGCTTACTTTCAAAAAATCCCAGGAAACGTTTGGTAAACTTCTTGATACATGCGTCACATTCGTTGGACGATCGGCAGACATACCAACATGGATCAAGCGCACTGCAAAAGATGCGCTGTCTACCACTAATGGCCGGTCTTCGCCTGCTCCTCGAGCTGGCAAGTATCTTACAAGAATAACCTCGCCTTACTCGACTTACGAATTACAATACAGTTTCGGAGATCAAAATCGACGAGAAGCTCAACTCAAGCTCTACATCCTTGCAAGATACCACGAAGCCCGTGTGGAACGCTGAATTGCCTGTGCAAGTAAGCTTGGGATTAGTTGGTTGTGCATCCATCCCTAACTTTCGTAGATCTGCTTGTTCATTGCGAGCACGATACTACCAAACTTGCGAAAATTCCTCATGGACAGCGATAAGATTACGAGTGCTTGCAGTAATATCGTTTATTACATCATTAACCCTTCGATAAAGCTCAAGGCGAGGTGCGTACGCGAGTTAAGTTTTACGATTTTACCTGACTCAGAACAGACCACTGGAAGTGGATCCGGTGATAGCTGATATGATCCGAGAAATGACAAAACTCCCACCTGCACTCAAAGTATGGCGAAGTCCTGTTGTCGATTTGCTCTACGACAACCGCATATTTAACTCCAATCCGCTGTTCGTCACGAAATGGAAGCCAGTGATCAGGGTCTTGTTTGACTCGGATAAGACAGCTTTTACGGAACTTCTGAGTCGAATTGCAACTGCGCCTTCCGCAAATATCTTCACCAACCGAGAACACGAGATGCAACTACGTTCACTCAATTTACGGCGGCTTTCGTTGGTTTTATTTACAGGAGAGAAAAATCATTTCTTGACACAGCTACCGGTCGTACAAGAGAAGCTGGTTGATATACTGCGTAATGTGCCATCTCCCGTTGTTCAAAGTGAAGTATATCTCTGTATAAGGATACTCTTGTGTCGCCTTTCTCCGCACAATCTGACGAGCTTTTGGCCTGTTATCCTCACTGAAATGGTACGTTTTACATATTTAGCCGGGATCTTAAATGTTGAATCGATTACAGTATCGGGTGTTTGAGCAAATCATAACCACCATACCCTCGGATGGTTCGGAGGACTTGCAGCTAGTTCTTGCAGCGAGCAAATGTCTTGATTTGTTACTCGCTTTGCAAACGGAAGAATTTCAGATGTACGAATCTGTTGGCAAACATATCTGTTGCATTTACTGAGACTTCTTTAGACATCAATGGATGTTCATCACAGATACGGTAGACGCGGTATATCGTTCTGATGATTGGCATCCCAACGCCATGATGGACCTTTTGGCAGAGGTCATCGGCAGCTTGCCTGTCCCGGAAGTTAGAGTATGTATCACATTTTGGTAACCTGTCTACATCTGACATTTTTGTGATCATAGGAGCGATCAAAATCGAGGATCGTTGAACCCACTACTGCCACATCAACGTCTTTTGGCTCACTTTCGGAGTCGAGGTCTATGAGACGGCCAATGCTCAACTCCCTCCGCCAGATCGACAGTATTCGTGATCTGATTCCATTCTTCTCTAATGTCAGCGCCGTGTCATATGAGAGTGTATACGCCAGTAGTGGCAACGTGGATTGGGAGGCTGTCGAGCAGGGGATTTTGAATGACATTTTCGATGCTCGATAAATGGATTACTCTTCATGTTGCTGATTCGTACTGCTTCGCATTCTGTTGTCCATAGCTTACAATCGCACATAGTAATATATTTAGTTTGTTAAATAACCGATATCCCATTGCAATAGGCAAGCACAGGGTATGTAAATCGAAAGCGTGTAATAAAGTAGTCGTCGATAGTAGGTCAGAAATCCCCCCAGTTACGACGGAATTTATACTGCATACGTTCCTGCGCGTAAGCATTCTAGCTTGTACGAACATTTGATTAAACGGATACCGTACCTTGTAAGGCAAATTCTTTCTGCATATTGCATGACTTGGTCAGTGAGTTTCTTTTGATAAGTTCATGACTCCTCACCTCATTTTATCCGATGCAGACTTGGGTTGCTTATACCCACCGTCTCCTGTTCCCCACTCGGCTTTGGAGTCTTCATGCCCAAGGTTAACGTACTTTACGTTGGGATCCTGCTTTTCTGGTGGCGCGCCGCGAGTGATCTTTGGTTTGGGAGCAGAGTCTGCCGCGAATGGATGGTCCACCAGAGGTGCTTGGTCGTTGTGAGTACCAGCAGGCTGTTGAGCGAGTTTTTTCGGGGGTTCATCGTGGGCATGAATGGCTTCCTCGACAGTGATGCCTTGGTACTTTGCTTCCCGTTCAGCTTCTTTTCGCTCGATGGCCTCGTGTTGTGCAAAATGTTCCAGGTCCTCAGGATGGTTGTAGGATTCGTCAGTTTGTGTTTCTGGCGTAGAATGAAACTGTTCTTCGGGGGAATCAGTACTTCAATAGCAAACATATGAAATCAAGTCACCTTCATGATGCAAGAAGAATTCTGTTGAAAAGTAATGAGGATTTCTGGTATTTTGATTCATGGCGAAATTGACTTACCGCTTTCGACGTCGTAATGATGACCCTCTGCACCCAGGTTTTCGAAACTCGGCAATCCTTTGAGACCGACAGCATTAAATTCTTCCGGGGTGATTGCCCCGTCTTTGTCCTTGTCCATGAGTTTGAGGATAGTATCTACAATTTGATCTGCCTTATTCTGGTGTTCGATATCATCCTAAGTACGTGGCCAAGGTGAGGATATGTATATCACAGCAGATATCAGTATACCTTGGACTTTCGTTGCGAATAGATATGATGAACCCCATATATCGCTTCTATCTCTTCACGATTCCATTCCCCATCACTTGGCACCTGGCGTTAACGTTAGACGCAAGAACTAAACGGGAGACATACCTGTCCAAATCATGAAGCTGGAAAAAGCTCTCGAGATCAAACGAGTCACTATGGTGCCGCTATAATGTCAGTTCCGCGACAAAAAAAATGGGCACAGAACCTCCTACATGTGGTGTTCTGTTGCCATCTAAACTCTTGGTTAGTATACTCTGGAACAGTCAGAGGTTCGAAGACTCTGTCGTACATGTCGAACTGCATACTCGGCCCCAGCGAGTTTTGCGTCTGTTTCCTCATGGCCAGCGTGTCCTAAGACTGCTGATGCTGAAAGCAAGCATACGACTGCGAATGCTTTCATGTTGAACTTTGGAAGTGTGAAGCTTTGAAGCCCTTTCGGTCGCAAAGTAATATACTTAGCGCGACAGGTTGTGAGGACCCCTGCTGCCGGCAACTCCCGTACTATGATGGGATGACCCACGACACCACTGATGTTTTGGGTATTTGTGTCTAAGTACTACTACTTATCATACCAAAATAACTCTGCAAAGGAGATCAGGAGTATCCTAGATACGTTATTCTGCTCTCCATAATTCGCCATTCACCCAAGCTTGAACTGGGAGCTCAATGGCAGATAACCAAAACAACGCAGCACAGGCTGAACACCTCAAAGCTGAAGGCAACACTCTCCATCAGCAGGGAAAATACAAGCAAGCGTACGCGAAGTATACGGAAGCCATCAAGCTTAATGGCAACAATGCCATTTTCTATGCTAACCGCGCTGCTAGTGCATTGTTCATGCAAAGGTGCATTCTCTTCGCAAAGATGCACCACATTACTGTGGTTAATCACGAGCCTATTTGTGATACAATTCAGTTTCGATGATGCAGCCTCCGATGCGCACAAAGTAGATTTAACTAATCGATAACAGTGTAGATTTGAATTCTGATGGTTTTGTTGTCTTCAAGGCAGTTCAACTAGATCCAGGTTACATCAAGGCATGGGCTCGCCTTGGGAAAGCACAGCAGGTAGGACACTGTCGTAGAAAATTCTTCTTGAATCTTGATCGATGCTATCTTAAATCTGTTTGTTTTCACACCTTAGGCGCGAAGTCGATATCTCGACAGCATGAATGCGTACCAAAGTGCTCTCGATTGTATGATTAACATTGAACCGCTTTCACCTGCAGAACAGGATATCAAAATTCAGTGCGAGGGAGCTATAGAAGCTTGTGAAGACGCTTTGGATGAATCTGTTGATTCGTCAAGTGAGGTGTATTCCATCTCAAAAACGGCAAGGGACATCGCCAAGCTTCCGTGGATGCGTGCTTGCAACCTGCAACAAGAAGTAAGAGAGGCAGGCAATTGGCGTAGTTGCGTATGTCCTTCATTTAGTACGATCTATCGTGTCTGGTGCTCAATGTTATCATGATGCGAAGGTTTGGGTTGTTGCTATGGCGTACAGGGTAAGCATATCCGGTCGTTAAAAGTCAAGTCACCTTCTAATAATATGTACATCTAGGACTTCAAATCAGGTGTCCAAAGGATGATTGCGAAACAGCCATCTCCCCTTGGCGATAACTTTGAGGATAATAGCGTGAGTTCGATATTGTGATTGAGAAAATATGATCAACATTTTCACAAATATACAGCCCTTGACTCTCATAAGTGACGCCTTACTTCGCGACACACGCATCTTCCACATTGATACTCCCGATTTTTTTGAATACCTAGACAAACAAAGTAATTGATCTACTAATAACTCCGCCTATCATTGACTCAACACACCCTCAAGTGATGTTAGAATCGCGTACCTTTGGTGCTTGGGGTAAGAGCAGCGCGAAAACTGTGCGCGAAGAAATTCTGAAGCAAATAAATGCATCCGGATGGGCCGCAGCTCATGCTCCTTTATGTGCTACTGTCCGGTGGGTTTGTTGACTCGAATTTTCATTGCACGGTTTGCTGAAACGGTCCTAGGATTTGGATTATTGAGGGCCATTTGTATCGCATGGGTGGACGTGTTGCGCAGAGCCTAGACGCACATGAGCGAGCGATGGATATCTTAGAATGGGGATCTTCCTTATGGAAAGATGCTCCTCGTGGAGAGAAGCCGGTCATTTTCGATGATGCATTGATAAGAGGAGTAAAACGCCTTTATGCGGCTAATTTGGTGAATGCATATGCTACCAAAAAATTAGGAACAGATACAAAAACACTTCTACAAAAAGTAAAGCTCACTGGGGAGGCTCTGGTAGCCGACGTAGCTGCAGCGGGTCCGGTGCCAACATACCAGAGTGAAGTGGTAACACCGGAGAACGATCCGGGGTTCATTTCAGCTTTCTGGTATTTTCCCCAAGGAGACGGGCTATCGTGAGTGAGCCTGAGCCTGCACCTTTCTTTGATTGAGCTATTCTCTGCCTAGATGCATCGGGTACTATCATATGCAGACCGGACTGGAGATAGTTCGCGCGAAGGGTGACAAGGCACTTGCTCGGGAACACTTCACCCTTGCAGCCGACTATTATATGAAAAGCGCAGAAGCATTCCCGCTAGATGATGAAAAACATCCCTGCCAGTGCTTAACATTATCTAAACACCACTGAACCTGCTAATATGAGATCCACAGATTTCTTGAAGGTAGCCTTAGAAGCTTACTGGAGGCGGGGCACCATTCTGGAGACCACCTTTCCTCTCTGCAAGCGTATCCGCAACAGTCTGTCCGATGCGGCCTCAGTCTGGGATGCATGGCTATCCTCGCTACATACTCAGCAATTCTATAAAGATGTAACATACTTCGAAATTGGAGCGCAGATAGCTATCAAAAATGGGAATGTTGCCCTAAGAAACGTACTTACTCCGGAGGTAAGCTGCTTCGTCCATGGTTATGAATAGTTTACATTCTTCACCAGTGGCTCAACGATGCTCCATGTTTGCTCCCTGAGACGGACCGAGAAATCAAGTTACTTCTTGGCCACGGAGGGAATTGCAAAGTGAGCATTTCTCCTGAAATATAACTGGCATGACATTGATAAAGGAATCATGTCTCACAAGAAACGATCTTGAGAATATTTTTGGCGTAGATTAAGTTCTGAAACTCGCAGAAACAATGTGACGATCATCGCCTTACAAATACACTTCAATGGGGTTATCGTTTGCTGGAAATTTTGGCTCGAAGTTCCGTTGTGTGCATGCGTGAAGCAACTAAGGCGCTTTGGTTTTCTCACGCCCACTGGACCATCGAGCTTCCAAATTCTGATGTTGGACATCGATCGTCGGCGACTCCTCATTTGGCGCTCAACATTTTTGGAGTTTGGTTGTGATCACAATGCATGCTGGTGATCGTGATTTCAAAACCAATGAAAGCGAAATCGTGCGTACATCAGCTTCAGACGCTCGGTGGAGGATCTGAGAATGGACTGTAAAACTTGACCTGGACGAAGATCTCGCGTTTCACGCTGCATGTGTTCCAATTTCTGGGTCTTCGACGCCTCAATTATCACTTTCCTGCCAATAACACGGATCCGGGCGCCAAAAAGAGCGCCCAATATACGATGAATTGACGCCGTCGTTGAACACCCAGCTCGTTTTGCACCAAAGCGTGCACCTAGACTTCGAGAGGAGCTTGGAGACACGTGGTCAGCAAGCTTATAAAGAGCTTCATATCCAGTTCAAGCGTCGACTCACTTACCATCGACCTGCAATGACTCCACTTCCCAGCTCTGATCTCAATGACCCGGTGACGTTTCCCACCTTTTACAACCTTCCCCATGAGGACGAGCTTGAGGGAGACTATCATTCATTGTTTGGGATGTATAGTAGCCCCTATCGCCACTGGTGCTTTCTGGGCACCATCGTTGACAAATTAGCATTCATGCGCCTTCGACTTGACGTCAAAGATAAAAAAGGGAACACTATACCCGTGGCGTTCTACACTGACGACCGCGGGGACGCGTTTGCACGGAGCTGCCTTCCAGGACACACTCTCGCGGTGCTGTATGCCCAGCAACACAATTTTTTTGATGGGACCGTAGGGCTTAGGATAGAGGATAATGATATGGTCAAGATATCACCTTACTCGATGGAGGAAATTCTCGATGCGAGTAGATTTGTTTTCAGGCAAGGAAAGGGGGACAAATGTGATTGTTGTACCAAAAAGAGTAAAGCTGCGGATGGTGCGCTGAAGAAGTGCAGCCGATGCAAACAAGCTAGCTATTGCGGCAAGGTTAGTTTTAGTTCAATCCCTCATTATCATAGTCACTGACGTATGCTCAATAATTATCTGATACGCAGGAGTGCCAAGAACGTGACTGGCGCGAGTCCCATAAAAGTACGTGCAAGATCTTGAAGCAGTTGGAGTGGTTCCTGGAAAAAGACTGGGAGAAATTCAATGGAGGTCAATATTTTCATTTCTAAGATCTTTCAGATTTCCTACCTCCACGCTGGCCGTACATGTGAAGCTGGTCGACCGATGCTTTATGTTTTTGTTTACGCAGCATGTATTAGGTTGAGGAGGGGATTTTTCATCAAATCTTTCTCATTTTTTTTGGCATGAAATAGTACAAGACATCAATCATGTAATTCTGTGCACTTCAATCTATAACCTCCTTCGCAGTATATCACAGTACCATCGCATTCTTAGTAAATGCTAAGAAAACTTGGCTGACAGATATTCACGTCGGGGATCAATAGATCAATAACTCAAACCTGGAAATACAGTGTATCCCGACATCCAGCACTGCTGAATTAGGTTGCTCAACCGAGGCGATAAACGCTATGAGATACAGCTGTGTTGGGTATGTTGAGGATGAATGCAGCGGAGGTGTGGGGCAACAGGGAAGCTACAATCATTGTTTTGGACTGTGATGAAACTGTCACAAATATACTTCAGTAAGTGCAACAATAGTGAACCATGTGCTTACTATGTCACGAAGCTGAGATTGTGCATCGTTAAACTGCTTTTCCAGGAATTTTGACTACAACCAGATATAATCAGTAACGACGAGCAGGATTGAGAGGGTAGTAACCTTTTTGTTGAGGCTATTTATGTCGTCCGTCAGCTCTTTTTCCTGTCCTTTGAGCTCCTGCTCCATGGATTTCCGAGGCACCATCATGAACCTAGACAGTGGAGCTCCGATAAACGATCTGCCATTCTTTCAAACAAGACAGCACACATTTTACCGACACCTTTATAAAGATTTACATTTGCATCTAATGTCTGAATCTCATCGATGGTCAATTGAAGTATTCTTCGTTCACGTTCCTTTGCGGTACTCTGCTGTCGTGATATGTTCAAGGCTCTTTGGGATTGAACAGCTGTCTGCTGGATTTGAACCAGAATCTGGGAGATGCAATTCAGGCGGGAAGAAAAAGCAGTAGAGACCGATGTATATAAACCTTTCTCAGTGTGTCATCTGAAAGAGTGGACATCCTGGCAGAGTAAAGTGAACAGAATCTTGAGCTGCATGATGATCGTTAGACTACCTTCCACAAAGGGGTTCGGGGTTTGAAATTTATTCTCTCTAACGCGTCCAACAGAGGTTCAAGCTTGTAAAGTATAATACGCCATGGCTTCATTCGAGGATTACGATGAATTCGGAAACTACATTGGCGCAGATCTCGGGTCAGACGAAGATGAAGATGAGATTATGCAGTCAGATTTCCGCCAGGTTCCCCAAGAGCCAGCCCCACTTGAAGGATATGATGATGAACCAATGCCAGGCCAGGACTCGGGTGCTCTCATGGAAATTGACGGTATGTAGTGCAATACATGCTTTTTCCGTGGCTTATCCTGCAAATATTAGAACCGGTACATAACGCTGTGGTTTTACACGAGGATAAACAATACTATCCATCAGCAGAGGACGTCTACGGCCCTGGCGTTGAAACTTTGGTCCAGGAAGAAGATGCTCAGCCTCTCTCCGAACCTATTATTGCACCTATCAAGATTCGCAAATGGACCATAGAGGAGAAGGACATGCCGGAGACCCGATTTGACAAAGGGTGCGTACATCATCTGGACCTGCTTATTCTTACATTCAACCAGCAGCGCTCAGTTATCTGTTGAACATGATGTCATTCCCGGAGATGATTCGTAATGTCGCTGTTGTCGGACACCTGCATCACGGAAAGACAGCTCTTATGGATATGCTAGTATTCGAGACGCATAAATTGGTTTGGGACGCGGATAAACCGGTTTGTGAGTTGACGTCTTGGATTCGCCACAGCTAATATTTCCTGGGTTGCAGACGCGATACACTGACACGCATGTACTATCTCGAGAGCGAGAAATATCCATAAAATCGTCACCCATGTCTCTCGTTCTTTCCACCACGAGCGGAAAGTCACATCTTGTGCACTTAATCGACACACCAGGCCATGTCAATTTTGTTGACGAGGTCGCCTCAGCAATGCGACTGGTGGATGGTATCTTGTTGGTAGTAGACGTTGTCGAAGGGGTTCGTCTGTCCTTTTGCACTTCCAGTGGTATCGACTGAATATCTTATACAGATGATGGTCAACACTGAAGCTATAATACGCCATGCCCTGCAAGAAGGGATCAAAATAACACTCGTTGTTAACAAAATAGACCGTCTGATTTTAGAATTGCGCATCAAACCTGCAGATGCATACTACAAGGTCAAACATACAATCGAGGAAATCAACACGTTTATAAGGTCAGACCTCCCATACTGGCTCTTCCGAGATTTTTCTAAAGAATGTGCTACACAGTGGGATTAATCCCGATCCCGAGCTTCGTCTGAGTCCTGAAAACGGTAATGTGGCATTCGCGAGCACTGATATGGGCTGGTGCTTCACACTACGCTCTTTCGCGCAAATGTATGCGGATACATATGGTTCGTATCATGCATTCTTTTGCCATTTGTTGTATTCATGAAATTCCTCAGGCTCTTTGGACGTGAATGCCTTTGCAACCCGGTTATGGGGCGATATCTATTTCGATTCAGAGACACGGAAGTTCACACGGAAAGCCTCTGATCCCGAACAGCTGCGGACATTTGCCCACTTTATCCTGGAGCCACTGTATAAGCTCTACAGCCATGTCCTCAGCGAGGAGACCGAGGACCTGAAAGAGACATTGGCAGAGTTGCGCATTCAACTGAAACCTGTGATGTACAAAATGGACGTGCGTCCATTACTCAAAGCGGTCACCGACCAGTTCTTTGGACCTGCAACAGGACTGGTAGATATGGTGGTGGAACATATCCCGTCGCCGGTGGAGGGAGCCTCCAGCAAGGTCATTGTGTTCTTTTTATGTTCAGAGGAAGTTGTGAACTCACTCAAGTCCTACAGGTTGAGCGAACATACACCGGTCCGCAATCGTCAGATCTAGCTGCATCCATGAAAGCCTGTGACCCTGCGGGCCCTCTCATGGTCCAAGTTACAAAACTGTACCACACGACGGACGCACAGTCATTCAGGGCATTCGGTCGCGTCATGAGTGGGACATTGAAAAAAGATACCGTGATCAAGGTCCTCGGCGAGGGCTACTCGCCTGAGGATGAGGAGGACATGCTGAAGGTCGTAGTGGAAGATATCTGGCTAAGTGAATCCAGATACTCCATCCCAGCGGATGAAGTTCCCGCCGGCAACCTCGTCCTCATCGGCGGCGTTGACGCCTCCATCTCGAAAACCGCCACTCTCGCCTCTGTTGACATCGAAGAAGACCTCCACATTTTCCGCCCCATCAAGCACATGACTGAGTCGGTACTGAAAATCGCTATCGAGCCCATCGCGCCCTCCGAGCTCCCAAAGATGCTCTCCGGTCTGCGGAGCATCAATAAATCGTATCCTCTCGCCGCGACGAAGGTGGAGGAGAGCGGCGAGCATGTGGTCATCGGCACAGGTGAGCTGTATTTAGATTGTGTGATGCACGATCTGCGGAGGCTGTTCTCGGAGATCGAGATCAAGGTGTCAGATCCTGTCACGAAGTTCTGTGAGACTGTTCTGGAGACGAGCGCTCTCAAGTGTTATGCTGATACGCCGAATAAGAAGTGGGTGTCTTTTTGCGTTTTTCTATCGCTGTTCGCTTAACACCTGGGATAGGAACAAGCTCACGATGATCGCGGAGCCACTTGAACGGGGCATTGCAGAAGACATTGAACGCGGCAGAGTGACGATGCGGATGACGCCTAAAGAGAGAGGTACCTTTTTCCAGGAGAAATACCAGTGGGATCTGCTGGCATCGCGTTCGATATGGGCATTTGGGCCCGATGAGGGTGGTCCGAATATTCTCCTGGACGACACGTTACCATCGCAGGTCAGGCGCCTGTGCCCCCCACACGTCTGCGTCCCTTGCTAAAATCCTTATTTGTCCGTTTATTTACCTAGATCGACAAGAAACTGCTCGGCACAGTAAAAGAGCATATCAAGCAAGGTTTCCAATGGGGTGCACGAGAAGGACCTCTTTGCGACGAGCGTTAGTGCCCCGTATATCCCCTTGCAATGTTGAACTGATGGCAGAGCTAGCCATGCGCAACGTCAAGTTCCGCATACTGGATGCAAGTCTTGCACAAGAGCCAATCTTCCGCGGGGGAGGACAGATCGTGCCTACCGCCCGACGTGTGTGCTATTCATCCTTCTTGATGGTAAGTCCTCGTATCTCAGTTCAGTATGGATGGTTGATCGATTAATGCGTTATCCCACCATAACAGGCGACGCCGCGGCTGATGGAGCCGATATACTATGTCGAAGTACAAGCGCCTGCAGACTGCATATCAGCAGTGTACACCGTCCTGGCACGGCGTCGTGGCCACGTCACACAGGACATACCCAAGGCCGGATCGCCGCTGTACACCGTCAAGGCGCTCATCCCCGTGATCGACGCCAATGGATTCGAGACGGACTTGCGGACGGCGACGCAGGGACAGGCGTTCTGCCTGCAGGTGTTCGACCACTGGTCCATTGTACCTGGTCAGTTCTCCCTTCCCATGTTTCCATATCTATCTGTCCATGGCTCTGCGGGTTGATGCTCATTCGTCTTTCTCGTGTAGGTGATCCTACGGATACAAGCATCAAGCTACGACCGCTGGAGCCCGCGTCGGGTCAAGCACTCGCGCGGGATCTGGTGCTGAAGACACGTCGGCGCAAAGGTCTCGGCGACCAGATTGCAGTATCAAAATATCTGGACGACGAGTTTGTGGTGAGTCCTTGTACGAATTCATCACGATCAGGGGGATATTGACTACGTATGTTTGTTATGTATCTATAGCTCGCGTTGTCTGCTTCTGGACACGCTGATTTGTTAGGGTAGATATTATTGTAATATAATGTGCACATGTAGACCGAATTGGCTGAACCACTACTTGACCTGACGCATACATGCAGCGTCTGCGCGTTTTCCAATCTAGCGAGCCAGGACCAAGTGTCAGACTAATGTTTGAACTCTATAACTTGGGTGATAGACTGAAAGTCCAAATCGTGACGAACCACGTTTGCAACTTTGCATGCACGTTGGAACACACAATTGGAATGGATATGGAGTAATAAGTAATAGCATGCCGCTACAAACTAAGAGCAAGAACTACGAGCTAAGGACCAAAACGAATGCAACGCTGGTTGCAAGTACGAAAGCAGCAATTATAAGGAATAGCAAGTCACCACCTCGCCGAAACCCAATAGTACACTGTAACAGTGCCCGGCCCAAGAGTCGAAAACCTTTTGAATTCTACACCTACACCCCATTACCACACACGCCACATTACGTGTACGTGCATGATGACCGTATACCGAGCCAACAACCTACTTGCGCTTCTTGACGGTGCTGTCGTCCTTCTTATCACCACCTGCAGGCGCAACGGGGGCCGAGTCGCTCTTCTTCTTGTCATCGGGCGTAGGCGCGTCAGTCTTCTTCGAGGACTGCAACACTCGGTCGTCAGCACATGCAAGAATCGTGTGACCATCACCGTGACGTACCTTAGTAACCGGCTTCTGTGTCGACCCAACCATGCCAAACAGTGCACCGAGCATACCGAAGAACGTCAACACAGCGCCCACAAGTGCGGCACCAGTCTCAGGTTGTGCCTTGAACGCGCCAACAGGGTCAACCTTGGCCGCATCGATGAATGTGAAGACTTTGCCGCGGACGAAGGCGACTGGGTCTTCCTTGAATGCGGGGATGTCAGCGTCCTCGGCTTCGAGCTCGGCCTCTTCTTTCGCGGCTTGAGCGTCTTCGAAGGGCTTCTTGATGTCGTAGGTAGATGCAGCGAGGACTTTGGCGTCGTCGAGGGAGTGGCCGACGTAGATGTTGTCGAAGAGGATGTCCTCGGTCATCGTCCAAAGCTCAATACCGACACCACCCTGTAAAAAAATCTAAGTGAGCGATTCACGTAGCATATAATGTTTATTAGCGACATACGATCTTAGAGAGGTGCTGCACAGGCGAGAGGTCCTCGAAGAAGTTGGGGTTGGGAATCTGGCGGGGCGACCACTCGCCAATGTATGCTGGGTTGTCGATCATTGGAGCGTACCATTTGCCCTTGTACTTGGGGTTAGCCTTGAACGGCGCCTTCCACTCGCCACAGCCAGGAGCCTCGTCGCACTTGGGGTTGCGCACGGTCGGGGCGATCCAATCACCATCTTCCTCGTCGTCCCATTCCTCGGGCTTCTCGGCATCTGCAGGCGAGTCAGCGCAAACTTTACGGTGGAATAGCAGAGGAGACTTTACCAGGGTCGGGGATGGTATCGGGTTCGTCGTCAAGCCAGCCTTCGGGCTTGACGGCGTCTTCGTCAACGATTTCATATGGTTCATCTTCGTCCCAGTCTTCGGGCTTGACGGCCTCGGGATCCGCAATTTTCTTAGCATCGACCCAGTCTTCGGGTTTGCTATCTTCCGGGTCGTCTATCTCCTTGGCAGGGTTGACAGCAGGGGTAAAGTCCTCCAGGAGGCTACCGTTGCGCTGCGACTCGCCGTTGAAGAGGACGTCGTAGGTGTTGTCGGGGCTAATACAAAACGATATCAGTATCTACCAATATTAATTAAGACACAAGAACGTACTTGATAACGAGGGTGTACAAGTTGGTGCGCTTCTCGAACGAAGGCTTGGGGGGAACAGTGAGGTGCTTCTCCTCAAACTCGCCTGTAACGGGGCTCTTGTGGCGGAAGATAAAGTGGAGCTACATCACACCATTCATCAGCAACTGACTACCATTACCAGTTGATGCGAACTAACCTTGGTACCTGGACACGTCAAGTCAGGGCCAAACATGACAACCCACGGGGTATTATCCGAGAACTCTTTGCCGCTAGTCTGGAAGCCATCCTCGAGCAGTTTAATGTAGCCACCTCCACAGTTGCCGCCCTTCTGGTACTTGACCTCATATTGTACCACAAGAGGCTTCGCCTTGAAGTCGATGGGGGCATCGAACGGCGCGGAGATAGCGTGGTGGGCGGCCTTGGACTTGGCAACAAGCCCTTTGTCGCCAGCGATGAGCGGTGTTTCGGGCTCCTCGACGGACCAAGCACCGACGTAAGAGAAGGTCTCGCCGCCAACGGGCGTTTTCTTCGTCGCCTCAGAAGGTGTCCAGCGTTCCGTCCAGTCGTCGGTGAATTGCTCGACGAATGGTGCAGAGACTTCGGTGGCCTGTGGTAGATATGTTATGTTACGAAAAGTTAATGTGCCGTGAACACGTATGCACGCACCTTGAAAGCAGGTTTGGGTTGTTGCTCCTCAGATGCAGATGCACTGGCAGCAGCAGCCGCGAGGATGACAGAGAGCGCTACGCTTCGCATGGTGATACGAAGGACCAGGAGACGAGAAGGATAGACAGAAGAAAGTAAAAGGTCGAGCGAGAGGACAAGTAAAGTGAAGAAATGTCTCTTTTCGCAAGGCCCCGCCTTCTAAATGGCTGCCCGGCTATTTCCTGCCACGTATGCGCAACGTCTTTTTCCGCCACGTGCTACTCTCCCACGCCCCTGCCCACACATAATCCGTGGGTGTGGAATCTTGGACAGCTATATTCAACTGATATTCGCTGTTCAGGAATTTATATGTGCAGATGAAGCCCCCACGGACAGTGTACATACCAGTGGTTGTTATGTACTTCACGGTCGGCAAGTAATCGAGTGTCGAGGAGATGCATCCAATCATTTTAATTTTTATCACCGTTAATTATCAGTAGTAGTCTCCTAATACTTGGTGGGCAGATATATTATACTCATGTACTTAAACGTCGCTCAGCACGGTCACGCCGATGTCTGTCAGCGTATTAATTGGCTAGAAGGTTTCTAGCAAGTTACCGCCAGCGTCTCATAGAATATCCATAGAATACTGAAGATATGCATTCTCTTGCCAAGAAGTCGAAATAAATAAATAAACCATCCAATGCACATCACGAAAATCAAAGGTCCGTCTACGGGGGCTATGAAAATTATCAATGAACACGATTCGGGTGTAAGCCCGGAAAAACATTCTCCTCCTGGCCCTTCGCAAACGGGCTCATATCAATGACAAGCACACCCGGACCGCAAATCTCGTCCACCCTCACCCCCGAACACTTCGTATTTTCTTGATCAACGTGCTTCTTCACATTACCACGCCGAGTCGCAGTATGCTCACACAACGAACATGCCCATTTTATATCGAGGTGTGTCTGGATGTGCCGCGCGATTGTGTCGTGGCGCATTGCGTCGCGGCGGCACGCCCCGCCCCAGCGGCACAGTGTCGTCCCGCTGCGACGCACTTGATGCCGTTCTTCGAGGTGGCGGAGTATGGAATTCTGGTCGCTGGTGAAGTGCATAACGCACGCCTGCCCATCAACAGCGATCCACGCGCATTTGTAGACAAAGTGCTTTATCGGTCGGTTAGAGGGGCTTCGGGTGTCGGGTTGGGGAGGGATGGGTATCTCCTGGTGGGGTTGATATGGTTGGGTCTGGGGGAGAGTCTGTGGAGCGAAAGATGAGGGATGGGATAAAGGTAGTCGTGACGGAATGGGCGTGGGCGTTGGCCTGCTGGAGATTGATGATTGGGTTGATGTATGACGGGCATATGGATGAGACTGCAAGCGCGTTCCGGACCGCCCTCCAGAATGGATGGGGTCCCGAGCCCGGCTTTCAAATGGCGCATCGTAAGTCATGTTTGTTTGATAAAAATCTTGAGGGGGATTATAGGGACCGGGGTGTGGAAGGAATGGCTCGGACGACGGAGCGATGTTCGTCAGAATACGAGCCCGATTATAGTCATAGTCTAATTGACTGAAGTACAACATGAGACGTTTACTTGACCGCCAAAAAATAGAATCACTTGCCTTAGAGAACTTTCATCGGGCACAACATCGCGAGACAAATCATCCCCGACATATTGATAAGGAGGAAGATTGGCGGAGATCCCAGGCTGATCCGTCCAGAATGATGGTGTACTAGACGCGGGATCGTGAGTCGACTTGACTCTTGCTAACATGATGATGCCATAGACTCACTTGATCCAAGCTTGGTTATCCATGGTGCTTCAAGTTGTAAGGAATGTGTTCGCAAGTAGGGGAGTGTGTAAGGGGCAGAAACATCGCCATCGGTACGTGTTTATACTTACGTTTTGGCTGTACAGGTCAGTAGAATGGAAGGAACGTTAGATGCAGGGGACGTGCCGTAAGGAAGGTGAACAAACCTATACTTGTGAGAAACACCACGACAAGAGTATGATAAAATTGGCATGGGAAGATACACAGCTTTCCGACCTTTCCCCGATTGCTTTGAAAAGGCATTCTTTCCTTTGATCTTCGAATGGGACTGACGCCGGAATGCTCAGTGGCGCCCTGCTGCAGGCCGAGGGCGACTGCGATCTGGTGGTTTAAGATTCGAGATGGTCTCGGGTTCACAAAATTAATGTGGGATTCGGATCCAAGAAGAGACATGAACCCAACAGTGGGGGTGCACAGTGTACGAGGACCGCCTCGTAGTGCCAGTGCGTCCACACATGGTGGCCCTTTGACTGACCATACCTCAACGGGAATGATTGGCACCCTCTGACAGAAGATCTTAATTAGGCTGCGTCGAGGAACCATGAGGAGACTCAATTGTTATCATTGCGTTGCTATTTTGACGCCTGTTTACTTGACGCCCGCATGCGATGAGTTTGGCATTATGATGATGACTGACGTGAGAGCCACACTCCAAAGGCCAAGTCTTCCGAGCGACGGGAGCGTTTTGGACGAGCTCTGGCACGAGTAATTATAATAAGTATATAGCCAGTGTTGCAGTAGTTACAACATCGTAAGATCTGAAAGCTACTTACTTGCAACACCCGGTGTGCAGGCTCGCTCCACTGCAGCAATTGGGTTCTTCAAACGCAATTCCTCGTAACTATGACCCGGAAAAGCGCTGTAATGGCATTTGCAGGATGATTTCTTTGCATCGGTTTCGGTGGATCTTTCCAAAACACCCGCAATTTGTCTTCGTCTTGGAATAGAATAATGCAACCTCTCGACCATCAAGAATGATATTTCTGGGAGACGTGTCGTGTTGTATTTGTCGTTTCCTGTCGAGCTCTCGTCGAGTGCTTCATCATGGTATGCTATACATGGGCGTCTGTAAGGATCCCACACTATGTTTCGACAATCGAAAACTTCTGTGAGTTCGTGAAATCATCAGAAGAGAACTTCCAGAAGTTGATCTCTGGTAAAGTACACAAGTATAAACAATCATCTGGGTGTGAGTAAGGAGTCATAAGCTGTATCGCACCTGTATGCGGACTGTAAGATAGGTTAACGGCTAGCGGTTACCCGCGTTGCGTACTAATGGTAGCACTCTTGTCAAATTGTCCGAGCCCGAGGAGCGCGAGAGATTCTGATGATGCCTGAGTTAGCGCTGAGGCTGGAGGCGGGGGGCGAGGGCGATTGATTTGGAAACGGCCTCCGGCTCAAAGTCTACGTCCTAGAGCCAAGTTATTATCGTGTTTTTTTGCATATGATTATGGCCCGCCAACATCGGACAGATGCCATTGATATCATTGTTGTGATTCGGATTAGGTTTGCTATGGTGTGCCCATACACCCTATGCTGGGCATATGGTATTTGAAAGTCCCCAGAGGACCGTTCCAGAGGCACCTTGTTCAGAAAGTGTGGGCTAAAGCTTAAGAGCTGTGTCGCGTAGCTGAATGATGGTTGTATTGAAAGACATGCACATCACAAGAATGAATGAACTGCGCCCCGGCCGATCGGGGATCACGATTATATCCCGCGGGTCTGCACCTTCATACTCCGCCATAGCTCCCGCCACAGATTATCAGTGGATATCCTGCAGTGCAACACTTGCTTGTCATTGAAGTTATCAAGTCAACGAAATTGAATGACTCTATGCACATCCTTCAAGTAACTCTCCCTTATTGTTGTCACAAGTTACCGATCTCTGCTGAGCTCTCGTATTCCCTTCAACTAACATTGAATCGGAAGGGTATGTGGCACTAAGTACCGGCGGGCTGAACAACGGTGGAGAACCAGGATCGACCACTCAAACCCAGATCCACTCATTCTTGAAACGTGAGCGCACACCTTGCTTTCGGGATAGAGCTTACTAGCACGTTATGTATTTTTCCTTGTCTCTTCTTTTGCATCAACATATGCTCGTTCTTTCGTATATATTTCCACACCCCATGTCATACCGGCCTGGATATGCTGGAAATGCTCGTGCAGCGACCGTTACTATACAGTCTCAAGATTCCACTGTTGTCTGACGTGTTGTATCCGGTCAAACATATTCTCATGCTGAATATCTTTTGTAGCTTTTTATCTCGCATTGCCGGTTAAAGATGAAGGCGATAGTGACATGTTACGGATCGTGTTTTTGTACTCGCTTTGAGATCGGGAGCGGTTTTTGTCCGTGTTTTTGTTCCTGCCCTGGGGTCAGGGGCGGTTTTTGGAGATATTTACGGATCGCTTTCATGGGGGATGATACGAAGGTGTTTGGACTGCGCGCTAAGCAGTATACAACCGACTTTCTTTGTACTGCACGGGATTCCTCGACGTGGTGTATAGTGTATAGCGCCCAACCAGGGAGTGCTATCCGATCTATCAAGTAATGAATTATATCAGATCTTGGAATTATTCGAGCAAAGTATCATCGATGCGGTTCGGCAGGGAAGGAAACAGTTACTGTCACGGTGGATGCGGAGTGTCGTAAAAAAAAACACGATAGCGCAAGCGGTTGACTTGATTCCTTAATTGATGATCTTTGGCGTCAACGGCGGAAGGTTAACACTGCAGATAAAAAAAACGTAGTTGATTCAGTGACACCATGCTCAGCGAGCCACTCCCATGTTTGGCGTGCCGACTCACCTTCTCTCAGTCTTTTGAAGCTATACCTGGACCCGGTCGGTGGGTTTCTGACCCCGGTGATGAGGATCACCCACACATCCGATTTGACGAACCCGGGGTCGAAAGCGCAGCATTTAAAAGTTGAATGCAATCTCTTCTTTTTGGGAGGCGTTCCGTCTGAAAAATACCTGGGAGCAAGCTTTCGCTACACAGATGCCGATTCTTCGCAAAAGGGCTCACGTTAAAGATATGTGCAGCAGATCTCGATCACTTGTGCTCCCAAACACCTAACAGTGGGTTGATTGATTGCGTATAAATGATGAACGCGTTGTAACGGCAAGGATGATCTTTTTTGCATCGGATCTTTCCAATATATCCGGAGTTCGCCTTCGTCTTGGAATAGATAAACGCAATCTCCCGACAATCAAGAATGAGATATATCGTGCCTGTCGATGCAGTGGGGATGCTGGTCCGAATCTATGTGTCTAATTATAGGTAAGTCACCGGACAATGGCTTCTCCGGTGAATTCGTGAACTCAACCACATTCCCTTTGATTGCCGGATATCCGACACCTGCCCATGTAATCTTGGCCATACTAGTATGACAGCAGACATCCACTGATACAAGTATAAACAGCCGCATCCAAGTATGAGTAAACAATCACAATGAGTACAAGCTGTACGACTCGTACCTGTACACTTCAGATATCGTCGTCTCCTGCGGTTTCAATCAGTGTGCGGAAATGCAAGATAGGGTACTGGGTTAGCGGTTACCCGGATGCTGCGGTCAAATGGCGAGAGCTTTCTGATCTGGTGCATGAGGAGGTGCACAGAGCGGATTTTTGGATCGATCGGCCTGCAGATACAAGTCTACATCCCAGGGCCAGTGCTTACTGCACATGATTATGGCCCGACAACATCGGGCGGACATCCAGCGCTATAAATACTGTTGCGTTCCATATGCACACTATGCTGGGCAGATTAAATCCGAACATCCCCACGAGAGTCTAGGGAAGCAACTTTAATGGCCTGTTTCCAGTTTCGCGGAATCCAATCACACGGTATTCGATTCTGCCTGTCTTCGGGATTATCGAAGACATTGTACCGATGCTGTTAAGCAACTGATCAGTACCATATATATGCGCCTCAGAGTAACCATTGCGCAGACTCATGTTGACTAAGCTTTATTCGACGTGTCCGCGGCCCAATCTCGGACGAGTAGCCCATCGCCCATTCGCATATGTATATTCGGATACATTGCCGGATTATCGAGTGAAGAGAGTGTTTTCCTGTATTTCTGGAGGTTCAGCGTCCCATTGTACCGCGTTTCTTTCGTAAGAGAATATCCATCGGACCCCTTTTGAAAATTGTGCGAGTTCGTGCTCACTTTCGCCGAGTCTTCTCCGTGCCTCAGTCTATCGTGCAAAGAGTGGGTTTGAAGCCGATAGAGCTGCGTCGCGCCCTGGACGTAAGTATGACCTGTTTCAGCGATGCATGATACTAACTGATCTGCGATAGTTGACTGCATTCGCTGCTGAATCATTCCCGCGAAGCTGAATGACGTTGCATTAAATTTCGGCACGATGAAGTCCGAGTCGTGATATTACTCACCATTAAGTAGCTTTCAGCCTTGTTGTTTTTCAGATCTACAACGATGTGGTAATATATCTCGTTAGCTTTGATACACCTCGGAAATGCGCGATTTTCGCGATGATGATCAGCTCCATGACTAGAGACAGGAAGGGCGATTCAGAGGTGATAGTTATCCTTTGTGTGTGAAACACACCCATCAAGAAAGAGCGTCGAGAACTAATACTGAGCAGAAGGTAATCAACGCCTGGTTCATCTAATGTCTCCAATCCAGCCCTGCGCATATCTCAATATGATGATACCACGCACTATATTGACCTTGCGTAACCGATGCTGCCCCCGATGTTGGTTCACAGGTGGCGTGAGGTAGTGCGCCGATCGTCATTGGAGTCAACACATAACTATGAACCAGCACACAGCCATGGACGAACCTTGGTCTGTATCACCCCCCACTCTACATCATAAGACGCGTTCAGCGCCAGGCCCGGGTCCGTGTCGTCTGGGTATTGGTCAGATTTCGCTTGGGTTTTGGCAGGCAAGACGAGTATGCGCTACAGCTGTAGCCGGGCCAGTGCATAATACGTCACATCATATGGTGCAAGATACGGAACTCACCTCGCTCTCAACTATTTATATCCCTTCCACGCCTTCCACGCCGTCTCAGCTCACACCTCCCGCGATAATTCAAATCTCGTCTTTTGCGCGTCCCACTTGTATCTGTGGTTGTGTCTTGTATGGCTGCGGCGGTGTCAATCTTGCTATTGGTGTCTGTGCGAGTTATCTCACTTTGTCATTTCTTCCATTATCGCATGATCAACCACATCGCACGTTTAGTTGGACTCGGGCTCGCAAACGCGGTTGGCGCCCCTTCGGGCGAGGCTAGCGGCACAGTGTGTACCCCGTGGCTTAGGTAGGCGTGTAGCTGGGCTAGGATTAGATATTAGAGTGTGGTCGGGTTGGATGATGTTGAGAGATTTAACGCTGCGGCACTGGAACGGGAGTCGAAGAGGGTTTTCGGTGCCCATTACATAATTACAATGACAGTTCTTGCCATCACTTCTTGCTGAATTCACCGATGGGCTCGGAGGGATGGTTTATCTTTATCCCGCATAGCACACGGCCGCAGCTTGCCATGCCATACAATACCCATCCTGACCACTCACTACGGCTCACATCAGACGATCTACTGGTTTTCCAGGAAAATCTGCCATCACGGTATGTATCGTCGATTTAGACCTCCAGTTGTTACGTCGCACGAGAAGTAAGTGATATTTATAGATATACGTAAGGGACGTCGGTCGTGACGTGTTCCTGGTTGTTCCTGTCGAGGGTGGGGGTCCCTCCGACAACGTGCTACCAATGGAACTTGAAGGAGACGAGAGATCATCTGATGACGACGAATATTGGAACCAAGTCGATGAGGTGGACATGGATGAAGGAGGAGTAGCTGGGGGACGATCAGGTACTATTGAGGGAAGTCGTTACCGAAACGCCGAATGGCGCAAAGCGTTAATGAAAATTGTGCGATGTCTTGTGTTGTATCTCGTGTATCAGTGCTAAAAGCTCTTGCTGTTAGAAAAAAGTTATTATCACGAGTATTATGATGCAAAGCACGAACCAAAAGTGCAATGCTCTTGAAGCAATCATGGGGATTTTTCTCCACTCGTGCAATACACCAGAGAGGGCGATTCAAGCGCTTGCACGAATGGGTATCTCCATTTCCATCGGTGCCATACATGACGCCGTTCGATCTCTGTCGCGCGAGAGCTACGGGAGGCTGCGTTCGATGGGAAAAACACTCAATCGGATACGTATACGACAACTTCGATATTGACTTCAAGACATCAACGCCGACTATAGAAAAATCTGCGGATACACGAACACACCTGACGTCCGCAAATCTCGTCTGTCTTAACCACGGTATCACAAGCGAAGATCTCCGATGCTCTCAGCTTCTTTGGAACACATCACAATTGAATCCTGCAAATGATATTCAGCATTTGTTGTCTCAACGAAGCTGTATTGACTTACTTAGTTTGCATCCTGAGGCCGACCACCCTTCGGGACTAACACGACAAGAACGCTGGAATGCACGCAAGTTCAATTCTGGCAGACCTTGTCATGTACGGACCGGTATATTTCCATCGTTTCGAGGTGTCCCTACCAAAATCTGAGTACATCGAGCGAATTCCGGTGACCAATGCGGTCCTCACCTGCCCGGACCAAATACTTCAAGAGTTTTGTTTCGAATTTCGCTATAGGAGGGAACTTGCTGTTGTGACTTCTCTCCACGGCCGCTGGCATAAAACATAGGTAAACAAGCCATCCAGGTCCATGGGTAAAATTTCGTGGTCCAAGGACCAATATAGGTTATCGAAGAAGCTGAACCTTTAGATCGCGCTGATCTAAAAGGCAACCGTCCAAGAATGTCCGAGTGTGAAGTTTAAAAATGTCGGAATTCCTGGGGAAGCCACAACTTTGTTCACAATTTCAAATTCCCAGAGGCCCTCGCTCCAACTTGTGCGAATGCCAAGGGTTACGAGAGACGCCCTATCAAAGTCTGCTTTCTCCGATAACCACTGACACCAGCGATAGACGAAAGCTGGAGTCTGGTTCCGAACCGACTTTTAATCTATGTGGCCTGTCTACAGGATATCGATACGTCTTTTCCACCACCCTAATCTCCGATGGGATTGGCAGATCTTGTCCTGGCCAGAGTTCACATGGTCCCATTGCTTCTTCATCGCCAATCTGGCATTCATTCCGGCCCCCCAAGCTTCAAACTTCATACTTCCCTCTGTTCCGCTGCTTAAATAGCCAGATGACAAAATATAGACGATCAGATCCCCTTCAGTTTCTTGTCTTTCTTTCAGATCCATACTCATTCCTTTATCATTACGCACCGCTGTTCTGTACACTCGCTTACACATTACCTCACTTGAAAACGCAGTCCATACAAGCACCATGGATGGCGATGCTTGGACCGAGTGAGTCCACAATGTTACTATGCTCGTCGAATCGATTAATAATCTCGCACAAAGAAACACATTCTTTTGGACGGACGCGTTGTCCGCCGAACTTGATCCACGTCTCCTCGAGGATGCTTTATCCGGTCACGATGAGGACGTAGCCGATGAAATTCCTCCAAGGCAAGTAACTATGCTTTTTTTGCCGTGCATTAAATGTCTTACGGGCTCGTGCTTCAGTCAATTGGACTATCGCTGGGCTCGTACCCTGACGAACATCGCTCCCCGGTTCGAGGCATCAGTGCCGAGTCCACTGGCTCATCTCGGTCTCGATCATATTTATCAGATGAACGGAAACCATGGCGCACCACCCGTGCATTCTGCTGGATCCTTTGAGACGTTTGTGGCACCATATGCCCATCAGATTTCACCTCAACCGACTTTACTTGGTCGTCCACCACCCATTACATCCCAAGTGCCTTTACTAAATCCCTCGCTCTACCCCTCGTCTTCGAGCGTCGCTCCACATAATCTCCCTCAACCATACCCATC
>MU267872.1:3402-31609 GCA_021014935.1 Hygrophoropsis aurantiaca
AGATCCATAAAGCTCCGTCCCGAATTGCGCATTGGTGCCGTTAGGTACATACAAATCAACGATTACATAATCAATTTAGTAAACTCTTTTCGGTTGACAAATTGGCATCACTCAGACACACGTAGTTCAGGCCATTACAACTCACCAAACACTAAATTGTTCTTGCACACCACGGTACGCACGCATGGATGTCATGGTAATCCTGAGTCGGATTGCGGTATGGGTTAAAAGCTGGAATGTCGAGAAATTAACCTGTCAACACGACATGGGTACAGAAAAAAGGTATTAAAACAAAATCGTCGAGTGACTTTGTCGGCAAGGGGGACACTGCGAGTATACTAGCGTGAGGTGAAATAGTGTAGAGACAACATATTAACGTGAGGGATTGCGAGCGGGTCGTCCGGTTGCGGGAGGTTAGCGGGAAATGGAGTGTTTTTAGCATACAGCCGAAACCCCGAGAAATATCCTGCAACCAAGATAGAACAGGAATGAAGATCAGCAGAGGTCATCATCGCTCGACCGTATACGCACATATCGCCCTCAGTCTTGAGAGTAGTTCCTATCGAATATACCCATGACAGCCTCACGCACCAGCCCGAAGACATCCACATCACCCTATCTTACGCCTCCATAACCGCCCCCTCCTCCATAACAACCGCCCTCAGCGGATATCCATGACGCTGGCGTATTGCTACGATCGCGTACATCATCTTACCGATGACACCGATGGTGCGCAGCGCCCGGAGCGTGGGCAGTCAGTGTATTGAAGGAATTCCGGATTCGGATGAGTCGTGTTGAGTGCTGTGTGTTCAAAGCTCCTCAGCTCGCAGAAGGGCAGTGCGGGACAGTGGGGAGCACATGTGATGTTGAAGATGATGACTTCCCCGAGACCGAGGGCAGGACCGAAGTGTGACAATCGACCGGATCTGGGATTGGGAGGCGCGACAAGCTGGAGGCGTGAAATAGTCGACCTCGAGGCTAAGTTTAAGGTTCGTCGACGACGGGAGTGCGAGGCTGGTGAGGATGCTACTGACGTGGTTTAGACATACAGACTCACTCAAAGATGTGGAGCATAGGCAAGGTTGGGAGGAAGCTACTCGGCGACGACGTATGTTCCGGACCAGGGACCCAATCTTGCAGATGAGAACGAGTTATGCTAAGCTTCTGCGAGGAGGCTGATCGGTCAAAATCACACACAGTTCTGCTGTGAAAACTGCTGATGCTCTCCGATTAACCTGAGATCCGCCAGACGCGGGTCGCCCTTGAGCGCTTGAGCCAGTGCTGCTCCCAGTCGGCGTTGACGCAGTCAAGTGTGGCCAATTCCAGTCGGGGCAAATCACTGTCAGATAATATCACGGGGGGAGGGTTGCTATCATCGTTGGAGATCGAAGCAAACAATCTGACAAGCTGTGATGGCATTCAAAGGGGCGCATAAGTCTGGCTGCGCGCAAGCCCATGCGATTGGTGTGGCGCCCCACCCGACGTAGATGGTTGCCTAGGGCACGGGACAGGCAAGTGCGATATCGCGCCAGCGTGCGGAGACGTGGGACGAGAACTTGGAAGCGGCCGTGATAGCTCAGAGTGGAAACGAATTTGTAGTGCGGGATACCGATGTTAAAGATCGCTAAAAGGATCTCAACTGGTAAGCAGTTTATCAAACGGAGGCCTTGGGGATGTGTGAGGTTGAATGATCCGTTCTTTGTCCATAATTTCTCTGGAACTGACGGCTACTGAATCTGACTTATGTACAACAACCACAAACCTGAGTTACTGAATCAGGGTGTGTGTGTTTGGTCTTGTTAGAATCCAAAGTTCTTACTGCCATCTGGCACCTGCCACGAAAAACGCACCGTGGACACCGGAAAGCACATCCGTCAGTCACTTGTCGTCAATCAGCGCCACAACACAAACCCCCAGCTACAGTACCCACCTCGGCCCCTTCCAAAGCGGGCTCGTCGCGTCCTCCCGCTCCGTTTTATTATGCCCGATCTCTTCCCCGGTGTCAAAATCCTTGACGTGGGAAGTGGCCCTGGGTAACTGCGTGCAGCGTCTCCTTCTAATGGCGAAGAGGGCAAGGTCGTCGGAATAGATCACATACCGAAGCTCATGAACCGGTCCGTAACGAATTTTAAGAAGGATAAGCTGGGAGAGGAAGCGGATCGAGATGATTACGGGTGATGGAAGGCAAGGTACGCTCGTTTCGCTTTCACCTTCGAAATACTTTTGACCAGGTTTGCTTTTTCTTTTGCTTCTATAGGATACACTGCCAAGGGTGAGTTTCAACTTGAAAACCACTGATTATTAACACTGAATGCGGGTGACCTCGGAAGGCCTCTACGATGCCATACATGTCGGAACCGCTGCACCAGCGCTGCCTCAGGCGCTTGTTGATCAGCTCGCGTGTCGGAACGTTGAGCCAGCAGACTTTGTACGTCGACAAGGACGCTCTTATCCCATAATTAACCATCAATTACCCATCCTAGCTGAAAAAGCGATTAAATACTCGTCTTGGATTGGCATCCACCCACATGTATCACTTCGAATTTGTTCTGACAGGTGGTCAGCAGCGGATGCGAAGTGGATGCTCACACAAGACTGCATCTCAGCCTATCTCAGCCCTTAATACTCAGGACTCACGACATGTTGGTTACGCAGTACGAGGCAGTGCTGCAGTATGGAAATCGCCACAAGTAGCCCCACTCCATACCTCTCGGTCATTAATTAAAGAATACACCGACTGTCATATATTCATTCATAAGGTCATCGCCCGGAGACTATATCACAGTCACCATCCCACCTCCGTCGTCATCCTCTTTGAATTATTGGGGGTGGCCGATAAAGTTCATTCCTCGATCCCAACCGTGCTCGTCGTCGTTGCAGGGTGGAACACATCGGCATGATCGCCTTCGCTCTGAAAACTGTGTTCGCACTCTTCACATTCTTCGCGGTCGCCAACAGCCACGAGTGCAGGTACACTGGTAATGCATTCGGAAGCACCCTGCAACTCTTCACACAACCGGAATGCGGCACGGAACACCTGGGTGACTCCCAGACCATCTTCGTAGTGCGGACGAAAATGTCCGACCCGTGTGCGTGCCGACCCGTGATCCCCTCGGTCGGCGAGAACCTTCTGTCATATGTGTTCGAGCCAGGAGTGAAATACCCAGCTGATTTCACATTTTACCGCGAAAATGACTGCCTCGGTAAGGCATTACCACCGCCACCGCCACCAAGTAAGCACTTTGTCGTATTGCCCTCGATAACATGTGCTAGAACTGTTCCTTGTTTTTAGACACTCCTGGAGTCAAAATGATGGTCGATTTACCTTATGGGCATTCCAAGATAGTATCCGTGGAGTTTTGTGGCATGCACCATCGGGGGAAGGAATTGAAGGAGCCGAAACCTGCAGTCCAAACTGCAGAAGAAAAAGCAGAGAAAGCGAGAAAAGCTAAAGACGCTAAAACAGTTCACGGTACTGGTATCAAAGGGGTTTGGAGGGAAGTAAAAAGTAGCGCGGAACATAGCCTTGCAGGTGCGAAAAAAGGCGTAGACAAGATTGTAGACGGGCACCCTTTACAGATAACTGGAACAGAGGCTAAAGAAATGGGTGTTAGCGTAGCACTGGGTCTCGGTGTAGTTGCACTAGCACCAGTAGCGCTCTAATCGGAGCATGGTCTCAACAAATGTAGTCGTCCAGAGTCGCCCATTATTTCAATATTAGTAGTTCATGTATGCAGATATCGAAGAATAATATGCTTTGGAACAGCACAGCGAGACTTTCATTGCTGAACGCGTTCAGAATCGAAATCAGATCCTTCATAAAGTCCCGTCCTAAAATGCGCATTGGTGCACTGGCGGTCGGGTAACGGGAATCGACTAGAGATCAATGATCATGCAGTTATTTAGTGGTGTAGAACATCTTCTCGATTGACAAATCGGTATTCCTTAAGAACACAACTGAGTCATATGCAACTCACCGAACACCAAACCATTGCGCACTCCGGCCCGGGTACGCACGCATGGAAGTATTTGGTCTTGTTAGAATCCAAAGCTCTTACCAAATACAGCCACAAACCTCTCACAGGCTAAGTGTTAATCTCCAACTTATGCACTAACCTATAACCTATAACCTACACCAGCTTCAATCCCTTCACTAACTTCAAGTCTTCAGGGCGCACCAATCCCAGCAAATCACTCAACACCCCCATAGCAGTCACCCCAGCACCTGCACCTGCGCCTGCACAATCACTGCGGGCGCGCACCGTACCGCGTCGTGTGGAACATCACGATGTTGTCTGATCCGCCGAGGGACATCGCAGACGACAACCGTATCACTCACCCCTCTTTGTCCGCGTTCCCCCTTAGTCCCTTGAACTTCGCGTTGAACTCGGGGAGGCAATTGACGAACTCGTCGCCGGTGGAGATGGACTTGAGCGCGTGCGGAACGAGGGAAGCAGTTTGCGTGGGGAGGAAGTCGAGTGAGAGGAGGAAGCACAGGGAGGGGTGAACTGGGAGAGGATGGTTGGGTGGTGTCGGCTGGGGTGAACTCGTCTGTGGGGGGTGAGTGTGAGACGATCAGCGAACCTGTCGTTTTTGGGGGCCTGGCCGTTTTCAGCTATGAAGCCCTGGGCGCAGTGGGCGAGCTATGTTATTCGGGCGCCGATAGCACCTCCGAACTTGGCCAGGGCTATCTCCCCCACTCCCCTTCTGAGGAGGAGGATCGCTGTTTTGTGTTTTGGTGGATCAATGGCGCGTGTCCGTTCTTTAGTTCACTTCGTGGCTCGTGATGGGATTGTGGAATGCAGGCTTGTACCGCGTTTCTTGAGATCCCGAGCAAAACTCGATTCAGACTACTCTGGGACTGTCGGGTTGTGCGCAACCATCGAATTTTTTTAGAACTCTTTATCCTCCCCGTGAGGACCTGACAGGATTCAAGCTTTTCTGTTGATAGTCAGGTGTGGACTAGGTGTATGCGTCTGAAGAGAAGTTAAGTGTTTTCCATTATATATATTTGATACTTTCAATAGGTATCGAAAGCTACGCCCACTCAAGGTCCACACTCCGTATGCTCGTGTCAAGTTATGTCGATTTTCCCCCACGAATGGTGATCGGATATTATTATTCGTATGTATGCATCAGAGGTTCGTGTTATCGCTTATCATATACGACTATAGCACTCTTGCAGTGCCCTACATCGCAACTGGCAGTAGATCGTAGGAGTTCTTTATCTTTGCTCGTGGTTCTAACGCATTGCAGGTCTGGACCTTCCCGAATTCTGATAGCTGGGGATCGCTTGAATATCCATGCGTTGTTCGATGGCTGAACTTTACGGAGTGTCCGCTAACGCAATCGCAGAGATCCGACGTGGTAAATATCTGTAGCCGGGGTGTCGGTCGTAAGTATCTGGTGCTACCGCACACTAGGTCGCTGTTTTTGAACTTTCCAACCTAAGACTTTCAAAAACAACACTAGCTAATCACGAGTGGACCACAAGCCATCGTCTGCCTTCCGAGCTACACAGCTATCATCGCTGTCCTTGGCGAATTGATGCTCGTGCACTCGGCGCCTGGGTCGTTCGAGCAGGCGTTTGGGTGGTTCGACACGAGGGTGGAGAGGGTTTTGTTCAGGGTGTTCGTGATGCAGTATGTACATTGTAGGCGCGTGTTACACCTTTTTTGCGCGGACAACCGGTGAAAATAGGATGCTGACTCTCCATCCGCATGAAACACCGAACTATTCAAAGCTTCATTTAAACCGGAATGCCCACCGTCGAATTCTCCGATGCAGCGCAACTGAGTTGTAATCGACCTCCAGCGGGGCAAATACCAAGGTCACCAGTGACCAGCCCGAGCCCGCGTCACACGATCACGACAAATCCCATAAAGAACCCGCGATCAATCGATCATGTCAGACGCGTAAGTAACTATTTCTTTTAATTTATGATAAGTTACCAAACAGCTGCAGCGAAGCAGAGCGAAGCTTGCAGTGATATGCAGTGATCGGTCAATCGATCACCACCACTCTTGATTGGCATATGGTCCCTTAATGCAGCCATGGAGCACCTTGGAGTACCAATCCATATAATTGCCTTGGCAAATTCATAAAAACACCTGCCCCCTGCATATACCCGAGCACCCTCACCTCACCTGATGATACCACTGATTGATATCCGTGACTGTCCACATGCACATAATTATTCGAGCGCAAAGTGAGCAATCGCGAGGTACATGATATATCCACCGCAGTGTCTCGGCAGAATCAGAACGCAATCAGTCAATAATTGTAACCAGCTCGCTTTTGATCACTATTAGATTATCAATCATCATTTATACTGAACTCACTATCACCATCACCAACCCCATCTATTTTGCGTTTATTGTAGGTGGCCGATAAAGCTCGTCGTCGTCGCAGAGTTGAACTCATCAGGATGGTCGCCTTTGCTCTGAAAACTGTGTTCGCACTCTTCACCTTCGGGGTTGCCAACAGCTTCGACATCGACGACAACCCTTTCGACACGTGCCATGAACGCTTGCTCAATATAAAACGTGGAAGCATGCTGCAACTTTTCAGGAATAACAACTGCGTCATCGATTTTGAACCGATCGAACACGACTTTCAGTTCATCACCGCCATCGTCGATGACTCGTGTGTGTGCAAACCTGTGATCTATGGAAACGAGATCCATTCGCTCGGCGAGAATATTGGATCTTTGGCGTTCGAGCCGGGAATGCAGACGCCAAAAGCTGTTTTCACTTTATTCCAAGGGGAGAATTGCTTCAGCGGTGGAATTGGTAAGCATTGTCATATTACCCTTGAAGATGTGCTGGAACTTATTGTTATATCGTTGTGCAGGGCCTGTTGGAGGCCGCCCCACGACAGCCATTAATTCCCCCGTAGGGAATCGCAAGATAAAATTTGCGGAGATATGTAGCAGTCCGGAGGCGAAGGAAAGGGCGCGTAAAGCTCATAAAGTTGCAGAGGCAAAAGCTGCAGCTAAGGCTGCTGGGCTAAAACACGCCAAAGGTCACAGTACTTTGCATTCCTTGGAAGATGGTGCAAAAAAAGTCTTTGGAGGTGTAAAACACGACGTGGAAGAAGTTGCAGCAGACGTCAAGATGACTAAAACACAGATTGAACACGGTCTTGGCGCATTGGGTATTGGCGCGGCGGGTATTGGCGCACTTGGGGGAGCGGTTGCGATTCTATAATTAGAGCATGGGCTTGACAAAAGTAGTCGTTCAGGGTACTCATTAGCAGTTCGTGTATGCGCATATGACATGTTTTGGAGCGGCACAGTGGGCTTTTTGTCCTGTTCGAAGCAAGTGCTAAGATGCGAACGGTGTTGAGGGAGTGGTGCAGCTCGTTGCGTCGAACGACGACAGAATTGTACTTGCACGTCCGCATCGCATTTGCTCTCCACGCGCAGATGCGGTTTCTCGATGCGGTTCCGCACTTCTGCGATGCTGACACTGATCTGTACCCGCCCGTGCCGCTGTCATGCTTTTATGACGCTGTAAAGGATCTGGTAAGCGAGGGCGATGATGAGCTGATTGATGTGAATTCTCTGGTTGAGTGGATTGGTCTATGATTGTTGCGGTTGTAGATATTGCCTTCAGTCTAACGAGTGACTTATATCAATATACCCATATCATAGATTCATACTGCGCACCAGATCAAAGCCATCCACATAGCGCCTTAACCCCTCCATATCATCGGCCTCCGTAACCGCCCCCTCCTCCATAAACACTGCCCCCAGTGGGTATCCACGATGTCGGCGTATTCTACGATCACATGCAACGTCCGGAGGGTACTCGGAAATAGACAAGTCCTGTGAGTGCTATATGTTCACCGCAGATCGCAAAAGAGCAGAGCGCCACAGTTGAGGGGCGCACGGGAGGTCAAAGATGATGACCTCCCTGAGAATGTGGAGAATTCTGGGTGCGCGCAAGCCATGTGATCGGCCGGTCAAGGGTGGTGTTGCGTCCCACCCGATACAGATGGTTTCCCAGAGTATAGGGCAGGAGAGCGCATTGGCGCGCCAGCGCACAGAACTTGGAAACGGCCGTGGTAGTGAGTGAAACAATTTTATAGTGCGGGATACCGATGTTGATAATCGCTAAGAGGATCTCGACTGGTATGCGATTTATTAGGCAAAGCCCTTGGTGACGATTCGTATGTGGTTGAACGGCTCATTATTTGTCCATAATTTCTCTGGTAATTGACGGCTATTGACTTTGATTTACAACCGTTGCACTGATTGACGAAAAACAAATGTGTTTGGTCTTGTTAGAATCCAAAGCTCTTACCCAATTCATCTATAAGCCTTGACCAAGCCCAGTGGCGAAAACTACGACTCCAACTGATTTGTAGCATTTGTGATCAAGTTTGGAACCGAAATTATCGTTCAGCCGCATGGTATTTACATTTTATGTATAGTTTTGAACTGAGCTTGTAATTGAACAGCATTGTTCGCAAATACCAGCTTTTGACAACGCGAATCTTAAATCCATAACCATTAAAGCGACATTAGCCATCTACAGACTACTATCACCATCGGCTCACTCGTAATGGAAAACCGACCTGGAGACACTAGAGATTGAGGCTGCGCGCTCGGCGAGGACGACACCCGACGAGGCGGCTTTGGAGGGCGCCGAGGTGAGTAGCTGGAGCCTGGAGATTCGCGAGGGCAGATGACTGACGGACATGTTTCCAGTTCAAGTGTCCACGCACGTATCATCTGCAACGTGCGTGCACGATCGCGTTTTTCGTGGTGGTTGTTACGGGCGACACCGAATCCGCTCTTTTTCATCCGCATATATCTTTCTTTCCTGATTTACGCGTACCTCATTCCATCTGGCTAGTATTTCTCACACAACCGACCCATAATCCGCCTCTCACGCCCACCAACAGGCTCCACGGTGTATGATGTGCATGCTCTCCACGAGCAGCTGTATAGAGCTGCATGCGCGGATCGATAGGACCTTCATTCCCTGTGACTGAGCTTCCTATTTCGGACGAAACACAATAGCGAAAGTACAGGCAGCAGCATATAAGGAAGGAACGACTATCTTCCTTCTATAGTATGCCTAGGAGAGACTAAGACTCAACAGCAGTAGTACGTAGGGGAGCATGGACACATCCCAAAACGGAACATGCATTTTCGGCTTCGTCTGCCTCTAGATCTGTGTCTTGGTGTCGTTGACTAACTCTCTGCCTCCTTGCGCCCGTGCTATTCATCGTCCTTGGTGACACCTTATAACATCACAGATACCACCTTTCCTCGACGCCGGATCGCCTTCGATGCCAACTTGAATCCGGATTTCGTCATTCGCCGCAGACACACCGATTATTCTCTAGCACTTATCACCATCTTACTTCGCCAATCATCACGCTTGCCCGCCAACGACGGGGAAAGAAACGGCCTGGTGCTGTGTGATTGTGCCAGCGTGGTATTGATAATTCCAAGTGCCCAGTGAAAGTTGGATCACATCTACTTATCTGCATCAGGCCCGACGTAGACTCCGAGTCGGCGGTGTCATTTTGGCGAAGAACGCATGGTCGGTTTTTAAGTGCTGTCACGAGCAAATATCCATGATCGTCCATAGAGTTGCTCGGCGGGAGTGAAATACCGACGTGAAAATCTAGGAGTAGGTCTCGAAACTGCCAAGTCAATCATTTTCAACTTTCCCGGAATCATCATTTTTCAGCTACTTCCGAGTGACCATTCCATTTTGAACGATCGTAGGTGTTTGATAAAACTCACATGCAGTTTCTGATCCTTCTTATCATCGCTAGTTTACGGAAATAAACTCGCCGGGATGGTCGCCTTCTCCCTGTTAAACCTACTTTTGCTCACCTCGCCACACTGGCATGGATGCCGAGTCCATCGCCAAGGTCACGGGTGCGATCCAAGTACATCGAGAATGAACCAAGCCTAACAAGAATGAGCGAAGCCGCGATCAGGACAAGGCTAGTGACTCAGGTACGCCAATACAGCTTTTGAGCGATTTCCAGATTGAGAATACCCCTTGATTTTGGGGCAGATTGGGGCCATTGGCACTGCCGCCAGTTAAAAACGCCTGGACTACTTGGAACTCCTGGTTTCTGTTGTCGCCTTCGGCGGGGCAATTTGTCTTTGATTCTTGTTGATCTTCCCTCGGTCAGATCATTTGACAGTTTTTTTGCTCGTTCTTACTGCATGGGCGGATGGCAGGCTTTTAAAATGGAGGCCTTTAAAGCCACGTGCCAAGGATATCCACTTTGTTCCAACTATAATTGTTGACAGCTGGCTGTCAGAGCCTGTCGGCAGCGGATGCAAAGTGGATGCTCACGCAAAAGCCCTCGGGCTTCGAGACTCATGTCATTTGGAACATCATCCGCCTATCATTGAGCATGCAGTACGGAAATGTCCACCAGCAGCTCCCACTTCAAACTTGTGAGCCCCACTCCATACCAGTACCACTGTCGGCGGCCGATTGATCACCCGTTATCATACCTGATAGGTACGCAGCTCTTAAAAGTGTCAGAAACCCCTCAACTCAATTATGCTTAACTCTCGCTTGTGAGAGCGAGTCGTATAAAATGGGCCCGCCAGATAATTATCAATTATCAATTATAACGCAGTCATCATCCTCATCCACGCCCCCGTCTGTTTTAAATTATTGTAAGTGGCCGAGAAAGCTCATATCCGCCGGTCTTAACCTTCCTCGTCATCGTTTCAGAGTGAGATAACTGAGATGGTCGCATTCGCTCTGAAAACCGTGTTCGCACTCTTCACCTTCTTCGCGGTCGCCAATTGCGATTGCAGGTACACCGGTATAATTTCCGGAGCCGCCCTGCAACTTCATACACAGGAAGATTGCGAAGGCTCCGAATTCCAGACCATCACCGTAAAGCGGATGTATGATGACCCGTGTGTGTGCCAACGCGTGGCCACCTCGGTCGGCAAGAACGTTAAAACACTTGTGTTCGAGCCGGGAGTGATAAACCCAGCTTATTTCACGTTATTCTCAGCAAAGGGATGCCATGGTAAATTACCACCGCCAGCAGGTAAGCACATTGCCCTCTATAAGGTGTGCTAGAACTTATTGCTGTATCGTTGTTTGTGTAGTGTCGTTTGGAGGCAAAGAGATTGTGAATTTGCCCGAAGTTGGGTATTCTATGATAGGATCCGTGGAGATATGTGGCCATGAGATACTGGGACCCGGAGCGAAGGAGCCGAAACCCCCAGCCAAACCCCCAGCCCAAACCGCAGAAGAAAAAGCAAAAGCAAAAAACACCAAGGCAATTCATAAAAGTGGTATAGAAGGGGTTTGGAATGAAGTAAAAGGCGATACAAAGCACGTCCTTGCAAACACAAAAGATGGCTTAAAAAAGATTGCAACAGGACACATAACTAAAACAGCGGTCGAAGACACAGCTCTTGGTGTGGGAGTCGGAGCGGGTATCGTCGGTGCACTTGCACTTGCACCGCTGGCAGGAGCAGTGGCGCTTTGAATGAAGCTTGGCCTCACACCCGTTATTTCAATATTAGTAGTTCGTGTATGTGGATAATGTATTGTGCGCAACAAGAATGACATGTTCTGGAGGGGTACAGTGAGATTTCAGAAAGCTCTGCCTTCAATTGCTCATTGGTGCTGTCGGGCATCGAGGATCAACCAGAAATCAACTTGAAGCACGATAAAGCAATTTAGCGCGCGGTGTAAACTACTTATTCTCGATAGACAATTTGGCATCACTCAATAGCACAGTTCAGGTCACTGGTCAACCATATGCAGCTCACCAAACACCAAACCGACCTTGCACATCACGGTGCGCATGCATGGATGTCATGGTGATCGTGAGTCGGAATGCGGTATTCATTGAAAGTTGAAACGCTGAGATGAGCCTGTCAGCGTGACATGGATTTACATGAAATGATATCTTCGAGTACATGAGGAGTTATTGAAAAAGTTTGAAATAGTCCGGTGAACACTGGCACGGATTAACGCGAGGTCGTGACGAGGAATTACGAGCGGGACATCCCGGCGCTCCGAGGTTGTCAATGTTGATTCAACGATGGGTGATGGCAAGTATTTGAATCTAAAGCTCTCACCAAATATAGGTGCAACACACTGTTTTCAGTTGGTTTTCAGAAAACGCTTGGAAAACGCAATCATATCGACGCATGAGTTCGTCCAAGGTCATTGGCTCAAACACGATCAACTCGCTGGCTCCGTCGGCTGCGACTGCACAGCTAGGCAGACCGCTCACTGCCCAGCATTGAGCAAGCAGCGCAGCTCGTTGCGTCGAATGACGGCAGCAGATACTTGCACGTCCTATTCGCTGTTTGTCCTGTGGGTGAGTGAAATGGTCTGTTGTGTCTTCCACCATGCGAAATTTGCGCTCACTGTGTCACATCCATCATCCATACCTGTCTGTGTTTTCCCCGCCTTCTACCCAAAAGTCATCCCCTATCGAACCTCTCCGCGTCAAACTCCGCTTCCCTCCCCATCCCCGACGCCATCCTCGAGTAGAACCGCCAATATACGGTTCTCTGTGTGCCCCACGAGCTCCACGAATGGCCTGCGTTTCCTAATGCACTTGTCAGGTAAGTACATGTGTGTGGATCGTTGTGTTGGGACATTTGCGTTATTGTTGTATTTGGGGCTTGTCATGTTCGTTCAAATCTGCTGATCTTGTTCGTGTTCGTTCGTGTCTGCCCTGCGCATATATTCACCATGTGTTACTTGTTCGCTATCTTGCTGTCCATTAACACACTCAGATTCGCGGACGGGACTTGGTCTGACCTCGGCGCTGATATGCGAGCGCATACACCGACCCATTGCACGCATATGCGATGTGCTCGCCTTCCCTGACCTGCCAGATACTATCACATCCATAATACCTCACACTCGCCCACAAACGCAATCGTCATCTGTCCACACAATTTTCAACGCATACAGTTAGCCCATACATAAACGTCAACTCATGCACCGACGCGTACATTATTGCACACACAAACGCAGCTACAATCCCAACGCACACCCATCCCCGCGACGCCATCATCCGACACTGGGTCATACGGATGGTCCCACGCGACCTCGAGCGCCGGATGCGGCTGCTTAGTGTGGGGGTTGGTTTTTGGTGTTGGGATCGGGATTTGGGGCCCGATTTTGAGGGTTGTATGGGTTGTTCCCCGCGGCCGTCTCCCCGCACTGATTCTTGGTATTTCTAAAACGCGGCTGGACCCACTTTTGGTGATATGCGGTTGCACTCACTGCTGGTTTGTGCGTGGCTGCACCCGCATCTAGTTCAACGCAGCTGTACACGTCTGGTTCATGTGCGGTTGACCTTACTTCTGGGTGTATGCGGCTGACTTTCAAGCTTCAACCGTGATTAAATCAACAGCTTACGACCAACGCGTAGGATCCGGACCTGCACAGCTCCCTCACACCTGCGTGTCTCATAGCTGTGTGTAACGCGCCCAACGAGGGTGATATGCTTGATAAGTGAGAAGTATATCATCCATCAGTATCCGACTCGATGTAGACTCGGCGATCTCCTTTGGGCGAACAGGGACAAAGTTCTGTTTGGGGTGGGCTGCCATGAGCACGTGTCCGTGATCGTCCAAAGAGTCGCTTGGCGAGCTTCAGTGAAATGCAGGCATGAAACGAGTAAGCTCCCATTACCCCGAAAATGCCAAGCCAACAACTTCTATTTCTTGCTTTTTTGACGGTTTTCTTGCGCCTTAGCACAGCTGAGCACCCTTTTTCAGCTGCAATATTGAAGCTACCCACTTCCAATGCTCCAACCTGAGGGGGCGTTGACAGCTGACGATCGCGGATACAAAGTGGATCCTCATGCAACCCTGACAATAGCTGACAATCCGAACCTCGAGACGATGGTCATCTCGAACAACATCCATCTATCATTGAGGCACGATTGCGGCAGTGTCCACCAGCAGCCCCGTATCAGACTTGCGAGCCTCACTAGATACTACTGCCCCACCTATCACACTTGGTAAATGTGAAACATCTCGAAAATTTCATAAACCCTCACTTCAACCATTCCTAGCTCTCGCTTATGAGAGTGAAATATATAAAATGTTTGCGCTGAATGGAAGATTATCGATTACAAACTATACGATCGCGCCAAAGTTACCATCATCGTCAGCGTCACCATCACTATTCACCATCCCCACCTATCTTGAACGACTGTAGGTGCCCGATTGAGCTCATACCCGCCGACACCAACCCTGCTCCTCGTCGTCGCAGAGTTGACCTCACCAGAATGGTCGCTTTCCCTCTGAAAACCGTGTTCACCCTCTTCACCTTCTTCGCGGTTGCCAACAGCAGCAATTGCAGGTACACCGGTATAATACTTGGATGCACCCTGCAACTTTTCACACACGAGGGTTGCGTCACGAAACGCCTAGGCGACTCCCAGATCATCACCGAAAGGCGGAGGAAAAAGGATGACCCGTGTGTGTGCCGACCAGTGGACCCCTACGTTGGCAAGAACGCTAAAACACTGGTGTTCGAGCCAGGATTGAACTACCCGGCTTATTTCGACTTATTCTCGGGAGGGGAATGTCTCGGTGAGGCATTACCATCGCCACCAGGTAATCACTGTCATATTGCCCTCGATAAGATGTGCTGGAACTTATTGCTGTATTGTCTGTGTAGTTGGGTTTGGCGGCAAAATGATGTTCAATTTGCCGAAAGAATATCCCGAGATAGCATCTGTGAAGATATGTGGCTATGAGGCGGGGAAATTGAAGCTTCCGAAACCCAAAACTGCCCAAAAAAAAGTAGAAGAAGCAAAGGTAAAAGCTAAAAACACTAAAATAATTCACGGTACCGGTATCGGAGCGGTTTGGAGGAAAATAAAAAGTGGTATTGCAAATACAGAGCATGGAGCAGCAACCCTTGTAGACGGCCCTCTGGAGATAACCAAAACCCAGGCTGAAGAATTGGGTATTACTGCCGGCGAACTTGGCGTGATAGCAGGAGTAGCGGCTATCGCTTTATAATTGGGGTATGGGCTCGACAACGTAGTCGCTTATCGTCTCTATCAGTACTAGTAGTTCGTGTATGTGGATATCATCTTGTGTGGGGTAAAATGACAGGGTTTGGAGCAGTATAGTGGTTCGAAGATGGCCGGGTGGTCAGGGAGAGACAGGTTGCGTCGAGCGTCGAACGCGTACGTTCATACCCTTCATAGGG
This sequence comes from Hygrophoropsis aurantiaca, assembly GCA_021014935.1. NCBI lineage: Eukaryota > Fungi > Basidiomycota > Agaricomycetes > Boletales > Hygrophoropsidaceae > Hygrophoropsis > Hygrophoropsis aurantiaca. The sequence goes on from MU267872.1 coordinate 18,609, forward strand.
CTCCTAAATTGCGCATTGGTGTCGTCAAGTATCAGAGATCAGCTAGAGATCGACCACGCAGTGTAAACTCTTCTCGATTGACAATTTGGTATCATTGGGTCAGTCATATCCAACTCACGAGGAATTGAATGCATGCGCACGTACTTGATGATGTGACGTGACTGGTGCTGGGCGTCTGCGCTGTCTTCTACAGGAAAGTCTTTGTGTGTGCTGCCAGTGTTCCAGTGCTGTCCCGCCTGCCTGTGAACCGTGGGCCCAAGGAGCTTGAACGGCTGTTAGTAAAGGGGTGAACATCTTATGAGTGATGGTGAATCAAACGACTCGTTTATGGACTCTGGAGTATTCCCAATTCTCGTGGTTCATTTTCGCGAGAGTTAGTGCTGGATTTTGGCGGTCGGGGCGGGTAGGTGATGGTGATGATCCGGAACGCGACAAATAGGAGACTCGGAAAGCACTTGAGATACATTCGCCATGACGTCGAGGACGAACTCGCAGTCGCATATAACATATACGAGACCGTGTCTGAGCGTGCGCTGATGGATGTGTTTACTGTCAATACTAAGGCAGATGCGCAACGTACTACTGGTTCCCGCAATACTATAACTAGAGGTTGGAGGTTATTATTTTTATTGTGCTGGTGGGGGTGAGGCATTAGTAGCCTGAGGGAGGGCGTGAGTAAGTGGTGGATATTCTCCGTGGCGGTGACAGTGCCATCAAAATATTCGAAAACGCCTTCACCGCCATGAAGGGCAAAGGGTGCCACGTAGATGGAGAGCACGAAACGACGATGTGTCCGAGAGGATCGTGTTGGTGTTGTAGTGATCTCGTAGGAAGGGAATTTCGAGTCTTCTGGGCTGCTATCGAGCAGATTGAACAAAAAACTTGTCGCATGCTGGCAACTGTGACCTTTGACTGATTTATTCAGTATTTAATGATGGACTGGTTATAGTTTATCTGAGATGCCACAGCCACGGTGTGTGTTTGGTCTTGTTAGAATCCAAAGCTCTTACCAAATAAGACTTATCCACAAACCCACTTTGCTCAAGTCTCTGAAAACGCAGTTATCGACGGCGGTATGAGTTCGTCCAAGGTGCTCGTTATTGGCTCGGACAGGATCAGCTCGCTGGTTCCATCGACTGCGGCTGCACAGCTGGACGGGCTGCTCGCTGCACGGCGCATTGAGCAAGCCGTGCAGCTCGTTGCGGCACACGACGGCAACGGATACCTGCACGTTCGCCTCGCATTCGCACTCTACGCACAGACACGATTTCTCGATGCCGTGCCCCACTTCTGCGCTGCCGACAACGACCTGGACCCGCGTGTGCTGCTGTCGTGTTTCCCTGATGTCGCGGATGGGTTGTTTGGTGAGGACGACGAGGCGGAGGTGTTTGTTGGCGTAGACGACAGTGAACTGATTGATGTGAATTCTGTGGGTGAGTGAAATGATCCACTGCGTCTTCCACCATGCGACATTCGCCCTCACCGACATCCATCATCCACATGTGTCTGTGTCTATTGCTCGTGCACCGGGCTGATTCTAGTCACAAACATATTAGTCGCAAACTATTCCCCACATCTCACTCCGGACGCACGCCCATTGCCCGAACTGCACGCAATTCTCGTTGACGACGCACATAGCATGCTCGAAGCTGTTCTCCAACACGCACGCGCCCGCGCTTGGCCAGACGAAGTTCAAGTAGCGATTGACACTGCGCTCACAAAGCTCCTCTGCCGCACCCTTTGCTCACCCTCTGCACAACAACCGTCACCCCCAATCGAACCGCTCCTTCTGTTCCTCTCCTCGCCAAACTCCGCTTCCCTCCCCATCCTTGCCGCCTTCCTCGAGCGGAACCGTCACTATGCGGTGCTCTGTGCGCTCTACGAGCTCCGTTGCGAATGGCCTGCGTTACTGGATGCGCTTGCTAGGTAAGTTTACGTGTGTGGATCCATTGTATTTAAACATTTGAATTGTTCGCGCTATTGTTGTGTTTGGAGCTTGTTATGTTCGGTTGGATCTGTCTGTTCGTGTTCGTGTTCATTCGTGTCTGCCCGAGGCGACGGGTGCGCATATCTGCACCACCTTTTACTTGTTCTCTTGGTATATTTTGCTGTTACTAACACCACTCTCACTTTATCGTACCACACTCAGATTCGCAGACGGGACCTGGTCCGACCCTGCTGCCGATAACGCAAGCGCATACACCGACCCCATTTCACGCATGTGCGGCGTGCTCTCCTCCCCTGACTTGCCCGCTACTGTCACATCCACAATACCTCACAGTCACCCACAAACGCACACCCAGCCCCGCGACGCCCTCATCCGGCACTGGGCCATATGGATGGTCCCACGCGACCTCGAGTGCGGGATGTGGCTGCTTACCGAGGTATGTCCGCGTCCGGGAGGCGACGTGTCTGCACGCTCGCGCTCGGAAACCACCACCTCGACAAAACCCATCTCTGCGAAATCTACCTCGACGAAGCAGCCGAAACGGACCGTGAACCTAGCGACGCCCGCTGAACGCGGGACGCTTCAGGAGTTGCGGGCTCTCTCCCTATCTATGGACACACAACCGTTGGCTTCGAGCGGCGCACAAGCGGCGCAGAGATACCTCGAGTGGTTGGTGCTCGTGCGGCGGTGTGAGGTGTGTATTTTTGCCTATATAGCTCATCTTTGGTTTGGCCTTTTGTAAGCTTCCAAGTTTTGGTTTGATTTTGGGATTCGGGTGCGTTTTTGGGGTTGGGTTACGTTTTGGGAGTTGGTTGGTAAGAGGGCGTTTTGGTCGGGATTGCGTTCTGCGGCTTTTATGTTCCCGGCACTGATTCTTGATGTTTTACCCCTGCTTTATGCGCGGTTGCACCCACTTCTGCATTATGGCCGGTTGACCTCAACGCTGATATATGCGACTGAACCTACTCTGGGTATATGCAGTTGACATTACCGCGGGTGACCCCCCCGGTGTATGCGGTTGCCCCCACGTCTGGGTATATATATGCGTTCACTTCTAGTTTATGTCAACTGGTAACTTCTGTGCGCAACTGACAACTGACGACCATCAACACATAGGATCCGGATCTCCATACTGCACTTGCGTCTTCGTGTCTCGCCGCCGTGTGTGACGCGCTCGACGAGGGTGACGCGGTGGATGGGGGTGAAGATGGTCTCGATGAAGACAGCCTCGAGGTGCGGGAGGGCAAGGTGCGGGAGGGCCCAACAAGTCGGCTTTGGAGGGCTAAAGGTGGGTAGCTGGTTTTCCTATGACTACGATTGTTAACTGACCAACCAACACTAGTGTCCTCGTATGTATCGTCTGCAACACGGAATTCGCGCTCACGTTCACCGCGGCGGGCAACGAGTCCGACAGCTGCGCATCCAACTTCTCCATCCCCGCGGCCTTCATTTTCATCCACGCAACCCCGACGGTCCTCCCCATCCCCCTTCCACCCCGCCGCCGACGCGGTACCTTTCGCATCCACACACCCACAGCCACCTTCATCATCTCCACCAACGCAAACCCACCCCACGCCGACACAAACACAAACACAACCCCACCCTCAGCCCACGACCTTCATATCTTACTTCACGTCCACGACGCCCCGCTCGCACGCGAAGGCGGCGCGCCTGAGGACCGTGGCGATGTTGCAGGGTGAGTCCACGCTTTTTGTGTTTTTGTTGTGGGTTTTTTTTTGGCATATGAACGCTGTGGAGGCGCACCTGAAGCGCACCCCGCACATACATACATACATACCCGACCCATGTCATATCATCTCAATCACACTTCGCCCGTATTGTATCGTACCCATATCTCACCCACCAACACCAACAGGTTCCACAGCGTACGACGTGCATGCCCTCCATGCGCAGCTGTATGCATGGATCGATGGGACCTCGGGTAGCGCGGGCGATAGAGTGGACGGCACACACAATACCAGGCGGGACCGCGACCGAGAGCGGAGGAGCACAGTGCTAGCGCTTGAGCGTGCTATTCTCGAGGGGAAGGTGTGTTTGCGTCTTCGTCTGTGTGCATCTTTGGGATGTCGATGGCTGATTGTACACGCGCTTACTATACCCTATTTATTATTTACCACTCGCCATTCATCCCTACCATTCATCGCTTACCCCCACCCCTAATGCATACCCACCACGCTCTACCCTCTATCACTTATCTCCACCCCAGCTCGCTAACCACCGCGCGGCGCTCACCATCCTCGTGCACGACCTGCGTGACGCCGCGTCTGCAGAAGCGTACTGCGCATCGGGTGGGCGGGCGGTTGTGCGCTTGCCCAAGGGTTTAGCTGGTGCCAACGCCAGTGGGGGGCGCGATGCTAATGGGAGTGATGATCAAATCGGGGGAGGCTGGGATGTGGGCAGCGAGTGGCTGTTTTCCGGTATGAGTGCGGATGACAGGGCTGGAGAGGACAAGGAGAGACGCACGGCGCTGCTGCGGGTATTGTTGGAGGTATATACGGCTGATGGGTAAGTGTTTACCGAACCGATATTACACGGTGCTGAATTTTTTTTCGGCTCTGCCTATTCCTCTCCGGCGTCGCTTTCCGCTATATGTACTATCTATCCGTGGTATCACACCTACTGACCACTGTGATGCCACACAACGTTGCACACCTGGACGCCGCACAACGCTTCCCACTCGTGACCCCTGTTTCCTTTCTTGGTGATTTAGCGAATCTACGCTGGCGAGACGGCTGCTCGACACGCAGGGAGGGGGAATGGACGTCGTTGAGGTACGCTTTTTCCTTTGGTACTCTTCCTTCGATACTTGCTTTCGCCCTGATACATGCTATGATCATCCGTTTATGTCGCCTCACACCTTACACGTACATGTACGCCAACGCTTTCTCACGCTAACTGCTTGACACAGCTTCTCCCCACCCTCCCGCCCGCCTGGCCGCTATCGACGCTCCGCACGCTCCTCGCGCGCTCTTTCCGCGCGTCACTGCATGCACGCCACGAGGGGATGATCGTCAAAGGGGTGTGTGCGGGGGAGAACCTGGAGGTGATGTACAGTTCGTGGCCGGTCCTCCGCGATCAGGGCGCCATCGTGGAGGAGGCTGTTGATGACTCTGACGAGGATGACGAGAACGATACCGTAGCGAATGAAAAGGCGTACATGGACGAGAAAACCGCGGCTGTGTTGGCCGATAGGGCTGGCCTCCAGAAGATGAATGTAAATGTGGTGGATGTCGAGCTGGCTGGAGCGGGGGAGGGACTTGGATAAACATTGGGGGGATGAGGACTCGAAACGGTGGCTTGGAGGAGGGAATTGGATGATGAGGGGAGGCATACATGTGCATATTTGTGGATACTACATAGCTGTGATCCGAGGTATATGTAGGCAGTTTAGCATTTATAGCCCTTGGCTTGAAATTCATTTTTGATTTCTGACTGGTACATTGTAGACTGGTGGCTATTCCGTTTATAAGAGGCAAGAGACCTCTCGATGACCTGCCTCATGGTACGGCCTGGTCACCAGGCTAGGTATGCTAAATCAAATACATTAACTAGTATGTGGTGTAGTCTCCAGCAGTCCCCGGGGCCTTGCTGAATCCTGATAGGCTCGAATTCAAGTTCGGGAATGCGCTATTGGCTTCGATTTCTGTTGAACGGTTATAGCTTGGCCCCCGAGTTCGACATTCAAGGCAACGAGTCGGATCCAGAACTAGTACTTGTGTATAGTGCTGTTCGATACAAACCACAGTATAAAAGTATTGAAAAAATGAAAAATTACGTTGCTATTGCATGAAGGTCTTGGAAGGTCATGATTCCAGCTTGATCAAAAAATTACCAGTTAGCTGGAGTTTGAGTTTTTGTGGAGAGCGAGTGAGAGGTTTGTGGTTATATTTGGTACATAAGAGCTTTGGATTCTAACAAGGCCAAACACGCTGTTTTTGTCGATCACACACTGTCAAAAGAACGCGCCATTCAACCTCATTCAACCTCCATGACAACTGAGTCCGACTCTAACTCTGACTCCGACTCGGTATTCGAGCCTATGATGGCCTTCTACCTTGATCAGCTCTCCTCGAGATTTCAGTTTGATAAGACCTCCGATCAATGATCACAGTTGAACTCTTTGATGCGCAATATCGGCAAACGTCGGTACATTGGCTTGACCGGCTTGAGGCCTGTATCTGAAGACGCCCTCAAATCCAACTGATGACTTATCTACTGTCTAGCATTAGCCATTTTTATACCTATGCCTCTCTACTCGAGGGTCTCAACATAGCGAGAGGTACATGATAAGGTGCTCCACAGCTTAATAACCAGCTCCGCAAGAAGGACCGAAACCACGGGTAACTTGAAAGCATCACGATTCGCCAATTTTATCGATTGATGTTCAACCAAGATATCAGCGCACATTTACTATGGGCTCCCCTGACCGATTCACCAATATTGCCGATTTGTAAGCCGCAAACCAACACTGAATAAATGCAGAACTCAACTATGCTGCAGACACCATCCCCACCCTATCCACGTTTATTGAAGGTGTGGCCGATAAAGCTCATATCCGCCGATTCCAGCCCTGCTCATCGTCATTGCAGCGCTGAACTCACCAGAATGCTCGTTTTCACTCTGAAAACTGTGTTTGCACTCTTCACCTTCTTCACGGTCGTCAACACGGCCGACATCCCTACCAATTGCAAGCACCTCGATAGACCAGGAGTAGCAGCCCTTCAACTTTTCAACCAACCGCGTTGTTTTTATAAAGACCAAAATGACTACCAGGTCATCACTACCGAAGGGATGCCGAAAAACTATGGGTGTGTGTGCCAAGACGTGAAACCAGCGATCCGCAAGCACCTTGCATCATTTGTGTTCGAATCGGGGGGCGGGGACTACCTAGCTTCTTTCACGTTCTTCGTAGAAGAGAAGTGCGTCGGTCTCACATCACCAACGCCACCGGGTAAGCATTATTATATCGTCCTCGATAAGATGTACTGGAACTTATTGCTATATCGTGTAGTGCCTGAAGAAAATGATGGCAAAATGCTCTTCGGTACGCCTGGGCATCCCGAGATACAATCTGTGGAGGTGTGTAAGGCAAAGAAAACCAAAGGTTCAAAAAAAAAAGTAAAAGCACCAAAAAAAGCAAACCCAGCTGGCCAGCGGGGGAAAATTCACAAAGTCGGCGAAGATCTTTGGGGGGTTTGGCGGAATATAGCGGGCGACGCCGTACATGGCATAGGAAAACTTGTAGGGGGACACATTTCGACTAAAACTGATGCTGAAGCTTTGGGTGGACTGGCTTTAGGCACAGTGGGTGCCGGCGCGGCCGGTGAAGTAGTGGGAGGAGCAATAGGCGCGCTTTACTAATTGGAGCATGGGCTTGACAAAGGTGGCCGCCCAGAATATACCAACCACATATAGTTCAATATTGGTAGTTCCTGTATGGATATCATAGTGACCACGAGTGGGAGTGCGATATAGATCAGAAATGAACCAGTCAGCATGACATGGATACAGAAGTAAATACTAACACGATATATAGTCGAGTGTCCTTGTCGATGGTAGTACTAGTCTGGGGCTCTTGTGCTACTCGATACGCTGAGCAGCGAGCACGGAACCAGAAAGCTTATTGCGTCCAAGCCAATAATGTGCACTTACCACTGGAGGTTGGACGAACTCATGTAATCCGCCATTACCGACACCCACCGTCCACCTGTATGCTTGTGTCTATTGCTCGTGCACCGACATGATCTAACCACAAACTAGTCGCAAACTATTTCCCATATCTCACGTCAGTCGCGTACTACTCTCACATCTCACTCTCAACACCCGCCCGCTGCCAGAGTTGCACGCAATTCTCGTCGATGATGCACAAAGCACGACTTCACTGTCCCACAGTGGCGTTATTTAGTCTGTTGCACTTGTTGACGTCGACCTATGCATTTAAAATATCAGCGACGTCGCCAGCGCCCACCACCGAGGGCGCGAAAAGCTCCCTGACATCATGTCTATCGGATGGGAGGCATTCCTTGCGCTGGTGAGTACCACGTGACAGGATACCTTAGTACCAGGTATTTGTCGCCATATTTGGTAAGAGCTTGGGATTCTAACAAGACCAAACACACACTGTTCTCGTTGATTACTAACTCTCAATGTTGATGTGTAAGTCAGATTCGTTAGTTGTCAACCTCAGAGCAACTATGGACAATGAACGGGCCCTCCTACCTCATACAAATCGCCCTCTGTTTGATAAACAGCCTACCATTCGAGATCCTCTTAGCGATCTTCGATATTGGTATCCCACACCACAAATCCGTTTCCACCTGCTACCACAGCCGCTTTCAAATACCCGTCGCCCAAGTGTGCGCACGCTGGCGCGCCATCGCCATCGCCATCGCCATCGCCATCGCCATCGCCATCGCCAGTCCTGTGCTATGGATAACCATCCACATCGAGTGGGACGTCAAAACACCCTTTGACAAGCTGATCACATGGCTTGCGCGCAGCTAGACTCGTTCCATCAACGTAACAAGTCCATGCGTCCCCACATCCAATGATAAGCATGACCGACGCGCTTTTGAACAAAGTGGTATCGTTGCTCGCTTCACATACGGCTCGTTGGCACTCGTTTGACCTGCGCGTGGTCAATTACTCGAGTGTTTGCGGTTACAGTATTAGCTGTGCCCCTCTTCTAACGCCCTCACAGGTTGTCAGATTGATTATATCCATCTCCGACGGTGACGACAACCCTCCCGCCGTGATATTCTTTGACGGCAATTTGCCCCGGCTGGAATTGGACGAATCTCAAATTAATTAGCCATCAGATGACCACGCAACCTTCATGAGAGAACTTTTTGCGCTTTTTGACTGGGTCATCGCACTTGCAGAAGCTTAGCATAGCTGGTTCTGGCTTGTATGTCTAAACCATGCCAGTAGCATCCTCACCAGCCTTGCACTCCCGTTGTTGACGAATCTCAAACTCACTCTCGAGTAGGAAGATTTCACGGAGCTCGTCCTCCCACTCATCAATCCCCCCCAATCCCAGATGCGGTCCATTGCCATACCCCGGTTCCATCCTCCATGGTCTCAGGGAAGTCATCATCATCGGCCTCCCGTGTGCTCCTCGCTGCGTCACACTGCTCTTCCGCGAACTGTGGAGTATCGAACACTTAACACTCAACATGGCTTGTCTGATTCCCGAGTTTCACCAGCACATCGGCTGCCGGGGCGACCAACCCAGCTGGCTGCCCACGCTTCGGACGCTGCGCACCGCTGGCATCACAGGTAAGACGATGCACGCGATCGTAGCAATCTGCCGGCATCGTGGGGTGGTGTTTATGGAGGAGGGGGCAGATATGGAGGTAGAAGATACGGAGAACTTAAGCTGGGGCGAGATGTGGATGCCTTTGGACTGGTGAGCGAGGATGATATAGGTATATTTGATTCAAACCACTCGTTCAACTGAAAGCAATATGTACAGAGGCCAATCATTATTCGCTCATCCCTACCACCTACTAAGCTGTCTTGATTTTCAACTGCTAAGGTACTTCTCAGCGTTTTTTGTACGCTATCAGAGTCGATTTCGGTTGTGCACAAATGGCGCGCACACGACCGCACCCAGTGCTCCTTTTGTCACGCAGCTCGAGCCCATGCTCCAATTATAAGAGTCCGGCTACTCCCAGTACGTCGAGTGTGCCGACACCCACAGCGGCAGTACCCGATCTTTCACCCTATGTTTTGGACATCGACATCTTTGCGCCAAAGTGAGTTTTGTAGTTATATAAGTTAGTCAGAGCTTTGGATGTGACTAACACACCTGTTTTCGTTGGTCACCAGTAGCAATCTTCACGCGAACTCGACACGAAGCACTAATATTAGAATAAGTGGTGTACTATAAACAACTACTTGTGCTCCAATTATAAAAGCACGGCTGCCCCTACCTCAAGTGCGCCGATACCCAACGTCCCACTGAAACCCAATTCCTCAACCTGTGTTTTGGTCATCTTAAGATCTCCTGCAATCGCTGCCGCATCTGTCAGGCCGTGTTGCACGCCATGCTCCAATTTCCCTAATAAACTCGAATGTCTAGCTTTGTCCCTTGCTTCAGCTTCTTTCTTTGCTTTTTCAGCTGCTTTCTTTTCTTCAGCTTCTTTCTCTGCTTCAGCTTCTTTCTTTGCTTTGTCATCTTCTTCTCGACATATCTCCACAGATTTTATCTCGGGATGCCCTTCAGGCAAATTGTACATCATTTTGCCTTCAAAAGGCCCTACACACACGATCCAGCAATGAGTACGAGCACATCTTATCGAGGGCAATATGACAATGCCTACCACCGGGTAATAACCCTTGGCATCCCTCCTCTGAGAAAATATTGAAATAAGCTGGCCGATTCACTCCCGGCTCGAACACAAGTGATTTAACGGTCTTGCCGACCCGCTTGTTCACGGCTTGACACACACATAGGCCATCAACCTCCGCCCGCGGATCGATGATGAGCTGGAAGTCACCTGGGTGTTTCGAGACGCAACCCTTATATGTGTATAATTGCAGCAGGTATCCGTCTATTATATCGCTGTAAGTGCACACGTGGCTGTTGGCGACCGCGAAAAAGGTGAAGAGTGCGAACACAGTTTTCAGAGCGAATGCGGCCATCCCGGTGAGTTTAACTCTGCAACGACGATGGATGATTCAAAACAGACGGGTATAATTGATAATTATCATCTACCCGAGCCTCTATCTTCCTTCTATGATATGCCAAGGGGACTACTCCCCACATATTTCACGACTCAAAATCAAATTATGTACTGACTTGACATGTTGAAGGCGTTGCGCACTCGCGACGTGTGACAGATATGACACCTCCGATGTAAATGGAGTCCATTGATACAATCTACATATATAGCGGTTACAGTACTGTTAACCAGACGATGTTTTCAAGTTCCTGTTTTGCGTTTGCTGCGAGAGGATACATTGCCACATACACACCTTCAAGTTCAAGACGCTTTCTACTGAGCTTCAAGTTGAGATTCAGCAACGAGATAGAGAATTTGACGCTCTAAATTGGACAGCTCGGCTTCGCATAGTCCGGTGTTTGAAGTGCGTGTCTAGCCAAGAGCCGGGGTTGGATTGGGAAGCTCTCGACCCACTGGCATGCCCGAGGCTCAATCTGCTAGCGACAGCTATGATGACTGTGCGCATATGTGGCTGGGATAGCGGACGATGGCGTACGGCCCGCTGGTAACTAGCTCGTATTCATTTTCAAGGCTAAGTTGGAAGGTAAAATAGCGACCAAGTGTGAGAACGCGATAATCTATGTGAGATGCGAACGTGTTGGTAAGTGATGGTTAAATAATCCCGAGCCCTTTCACGCGGTACGCACCGGCGCGAGGAATGTCCCCCATCCGATAGACAGCATGTCAGCGAGCGGCATTTTCGCGCCCTCAGCGGTCGGCGTTGGTGCCATTGGAGACGTCGCTGATATCTTGAATGTATGGGTCGATGCGAATACGAGACAGATTGAACAACGCCATGAATTTGTGAAAGCTTACGACGCCTGGCCCAAAAACCCGTTATATAAGGTTGCCAACCGCGGGCATACTTCCACCCTCCCTCCAAAAAACAACTGCGGTACATACCTGCATTAAAGTGCCATAACATGATCGCGATCACCCCCAGGAGGCATGTACCGTTCGTTTCAATTGGTAGATACATATACATCTAGCTGGATCGGCGTCAGACACGTTTGTTACCTTGTCTACCAAGGCCACTCATCCCCCGTGATAGTGCTGATGAGCCAGTGGGAACGGCATAAACGGTAGTGTTCGGAATGATATTCAATTTGGTTGCTAGATCAGTCGAGCGTACTATGGGTTGATAAAGTTTCGTCCGATTCTTTGGTGCCTTCGTGAATCGATGCCGACGCAACCCTGGGCATCGGAAATTGTGCCTCCCGTCCACGACAGCGTTTGTTTGCGAGTGCATGTACTTACGATATGATCTACTCGGCATCATTGCTATTAGCTTGCTAGATTTTACTTGAATTGGAGAGGGCCTCACATATGAACACCTATGTTGGTGCCGTTAAGAGCAAAGTGTCGGAGCAGCTCGAGATCAAGCACGGTAGAGAAATTAACTCGGAACTCCTCCAAACCATCCCCACTAGCTTCCCATAAAGATGAACTTTGACCCCGACTGGGTGCGCTGGACGGCAAGGGCTGGCACTTGCCGTGGAAGTAGGACGGGAAGCGTGTGCGTGAGTGCGGATGCGGCGGAGGTGTTGTATGCGGAAATGATTGGGGCGAGCTATGAGATGGGGGTGTGCGGAACTGGAGGTAGTGGCGGTTCTGCTCAAGGAACGCGGCAAGGATGGGTGGGGAAGCCGAGTTTGGTGCGGAGAGGAACCGGAGGGGCGGGTTGATGGGCGGCGGGGGTTGCTGGAGCTGTGTGGAGAGGTTGCGGCAGAGATGCTTTGCGAGCGTAGTGTCGATCGCCACTTGAACTTCATGATCATCTGGCCAAGTGCGCGTGCGTGCGTGTTGGAGAACAACGCCGAGCATGCAATGTACATCTTCTTCGAGAATGGCGTGCAGTTTGGGCAATGGAAGTGTGTCCGGAGCGAGATGTGGGGGATAGTTTGGACTGATATGTTTGTGATTAGCATCAGCCCAGTGCATGAGCAATAGAGACAGACATGTGTGGATGACAGATGTTGGTGAGGGCGAATGTCGCATGGTGGAAGACGCAGGGGCCGGTTTCACTCACCCACAGAATTCACATCAATCAGTTCATGGTCGTCCACGCCAACAAACACCTCCGCCTTATACGCGCGGGTTCAGATCAGTGTCGGCAGCGCAGAAGTGGGGCATGGCATCGGGGAACCGTGTCTGGTCGAAGGGAGCGAATGCCGAGGCCGACGTGTGTGCGAGCGGCCCGTCCAGCTGTGCAGCCGCAGTCGATGGAACCAGCGAGCTGATCGTGTCCAAGCCAATAATGAGCACCTTGGACGAACCCATAACATCATCGATGGCTGCGTTTTCTG
>MU267873.1:0-23757 GCA_021014935.1 Hygrophoropsis aurantiaca
GCAGGAGTTTCAGGAGCAAGTGGCCGTTTGCGAGAACGGTTTGGAGGCCAGGCTGCTGGTGGTTGATTTTCCGACATAAGTGTTGAGTATTGACTATTTTGCTGGATTTTGTGAACCGAGATGTAAAGAATGTGGGTTTGTATTAATAAATCATTAGATATTGAAGGTAAACGAGTGAAGGGTACGTCTTTGAGTGCAGACGTTGCGCGGTTGTGCTAGGGATGAGGATCGCGACTGAGCGTGATGTGACGGTGGCTGTGCCTAAGTGCATAAGTCCTCCAAGGTCGTTGGTTGGCGCCCAGACTCTGCTGACAGGGTTCCCAAATTGGGATGTCAGCAGAGAATGGTACGAGACTATGCAAAGATGTGGAAACACGACGCGACAAGCTGACCTTCCAAATCCGGCTTACAACTTTACCACCATCATGTTCGCCTTTCCCTTGTGTCACTGGATTGGAGAAATTGGAGAGCAGGCAGTGTTTCGGATCGATATCATTATGGTGCCAACTCGCAATACCACTGACACACTTATGGATATAAGTACCATCACAGGAACAAACTTTTCTTGTTTGAAGGAACAACTACTTAAGTATAATATCCCCATTTGAACTACAGATAAACCTATTTGATCACCGTTCTAACTCGCCCAACTCGACAGCGCCCATCTGCAGTCTGTGCGTGGATGAGAGCTTCGTCATAGACCTGATCCTACTGACACAAGCCTTTTCTTCTTAGGATTATCAGCACTTGCTGTGCCCAACCTACAGTCAAGATGTCAACAGACTTCATCGACATCCCTGAAGGACTAATTCATCCTGATCGCAGGGGTATTGTCGTCGATCTCAAACGTCGCGGCGGGCTCTCGCACCTGGACATGAAATCTTTTTCAGAGAGTTCTGTCGTACTACTCGAGTTCCAGTGCGATGGCGCCTCCGGTCATGGCAGCGGGTTCTTCCTCAATATTCCCGACCTCCAAGACTTCGAGCTCATCCTCACCGCCGGGCACAACTTCATTGGTCCGAATGGTAGCGAAACTACCAATCTCAAAGTTTCACTTACCTCTGGGGGACAGTTGCTCCCACTATCAGTGCACGATTTTTGGGTGTGTAAAGCTTTTCGAGAGGAGCGGAAAGATGTGCACGATCACGCTGCTATCCTCGTGAAGCGCATCTCGAAAGCTGGGTCAGCACGCGGATTCGGCTTCTCCACAAAGCTCGGGGAAAAAATGGACAAATACCAAAACACACACAGCGGGGAAGTATATGTCACTGGCTACCGAGCCCAGGTGCCTTACACACCCACGACATCCTCGGGCCCTTTTCAATATTGCTTTGGTGACCGCCATGAGCGGATGGAGTATCGAGTTAAGACAGAGCAGGGAATCAGTGGTTCTGCAGTGTGGTTTGGGTACGACGGTTACCCAACAGCCGTTGCCATCCAGTTCGTGCTGTTTGGCACATACGATTGTGTTTATGCATGCTGAGCCTGGGTTCTTCGTTAGCACCAACGGACCTACGCGTAAGGGCAGCGGCAGTCGTGGCTGTCGTCTGACGCCGGAGCTCCTCCGCGAGGTATTCAAGTGGATCGACCGGTCCACCAACTCTTCAGCTAAGCTAGGAAGGTACCAAGTTAAGCTGCGTGCGCAGGAGGGCCGCGCAAAACCACCTCCAGGGACAGAGCTCCCCAGACTTGGTCTTTTCATGAATTTCTCGGATGACTTCCCCTTCGCCCGCGTCAGACTGGGCTCAGGGACCGTTTTCGATGTTCTTCCAGCTGAAGCCATGGCCAGCTCGGAAAAATTGTATTATGCCCTCGCGGTGGGTGCGAAGTGGGTTCTGTTCAACCCCAAGAAGAAGGAAGCGGTGATGTCGAACAATCTCCAGGACGGGTGCTTGTTCTGGATATCAAGGCAGAAGAAGAAGGGGTTGGGACTCGTATTCGACCGCGCAGTGGACGGCGAGGAGTGGCAGTTGAAGATGAGTGGGGAGATGATCAGCGACATTGACGAGGATGACATGGAAAGCTCTGAAGTGACCTTGGTGAAATATCCAGCGGACGCCAAACTCCCCGTCGGTGAATCCGGTCTAATATTCAAGCCATTTTGCTGACTGATGCGTTTATAAGTTCGTTTTGTTCGCTTTCGAACCTTGAGGCTAGTGCATCCGCGATTGTTACACGTCAGGAATGTGTTAAGTCGGTCTGGGGAGTGTATGAAGTATTTTCTCAGCCTTGTTGAAGGTGGCTGCCTTTATGTATCGAAGATTATGGTTGCACTGTACTCTAGCCCTTCAGCCGATCGGATATGTAGGTATCATACTAAAAAAACAGTAAGTATCACTGTTCTGGTGTATGGTAGCTCATTACTGTTAGTCTCTTGTTAGAGACCTATGATGTATCATTTGGATGATATAGCCTGATTCAAGTTCCCATTTTGGTGTATGCAGTTATCTGTGGATTACTTATGTACATTCCTACGTAGACAAAGAAACAACTATCTTCCTTCCATGGTATGCCTAGGGAAGACTCATACTGTCTGCACTTTTGATGATTAGAGTGTGTCCAATCCGCCCATGATAAGCCCGAACAAGACCTGGAGTGCTCGCCATACTAACAAGGACAACTTGCGAGCCGTGCCTCGTCCAACTCTCGCTTTCTCCTGGACTAATGGCAAATCGAGATACTGTATGCGAAGCTGGGTCAAAATAGTTGCTCATCACTATCACATAAATAGCGAAATGAAGCGTGTTCTGTACGACAATCCGGCCTGCGAGACCAGGTGCGTATTCGACACCGCTGATAGCAGATGTGACCCCTGTTGGGACGTTTAAATATTCAGGATCTGTCCGTATAGGATCAAAAGACATCACATCACATACCATTCCACTGTAAGTCTGGAATTGGATCATCGATATGAAGAGTGAACCCGACGCGGCCGTTATAGGTCCGGAACGAGCCCAAGCCAGTAGCCGTGCTAACATGTACCATCTCTGGCGTTCCCCTCATCCAGTTGTACCGACTCCCCGCAGCAATGGTTAATGGCTCGGCTGTATTCTGCCGGTTGCTAGACGATACCGCAACATATACAGGAACTTTGAGATTGTTCTGAACAATGATATTACCCGAGGTGCCGCTGGTATAACGGCCGGCTGCTGCAGTTCCTGGGCCGCTGCCTGGCTGTGTGGCGTTTTGGGTTTGATCTGGTCTTACTAGTAGGGGATTCGGGTCAAGAATCCAACGTTGATTATCGCGATTCTGCGGTCAAGCAAGATAATTGCGAGAATAAATCAGAGCCAATGATACCTACATTGCGAGAGGAGGCTGTGACCTAAGGAAAATTAATAACAGTGACCTCCAGCTCGTCGAAACATGTAGTCAAGAACTGACTTACAGGCTGACTTTGTCCAATTTGTCTGGGAAGGTTAATAGCCAACGCGTTTGCAGCACATCCGATCCTGTCGTTGCAAAAGTGAGATGAGATAAGGAGCGAGGGGGCAGAGACGCACACATATGTATCGCGGTCTCTAGGCTCGATAGTCCAAGTACTAGTAGGACGTCTGGCTGTGCCACATTCCAGCTCGTTAATGTCATTGACGCGCAAATTCCCTTCTCTCGGATTACTGACGGACGTGATCGTGTAATCTCCACCAGCAGCTGAAGAAATAGTCCACTGTGTAATTGGTCAACGATGATACAGTACATAAATTCTGGATATGGCTTTCCATCTGAGAATCACTGGATTGTTTCGAGGGTTGTACAGTAACAGAGCCGTCGGGTTTACGCTCGAGGTAGGCATCGAGATTGTTGGGATTGCCACTCCTGATGCGATAAACGTCATTGGGAATAAGTGGAAGAGTCGCGGTAGCTGTCATTGGAGGGGTTTTGAGCGGTTGCCTATGCGATGCTGCACACAATGAGTACTTATATCCTTAGCATCATCGAGCGGCAATACCAATTAACTGTTGATCGGATAACATGAGATCTATATAGTAATACATACTTCAAGTTGTGCTCGCTTTTGGCATGTCAGTTTCAAGTTCTCAGTTCAACTGTTCGGCTTTTGCCGCATCTCCCAAAGTGTCAACTGTGTCACGGTTGCCTTTCACCAGAGACACAGCAGGATCTTTATTGGGTACAGACTCGATACAGATTTGAGTAAATTTTGACATTCTGCATACGAATCTATACCATAAACAGATATTTATACAGATTAAGGTTCTGAGTTTGAATCTTTTTGTCCTGCAGCTGCAGAAAATGTGCCGAAAACAGAGGTATAATATGTACTAATTACGGACCCATAATCTGGGTCTGACAAAGACCCACAATACAGATTTTGGGTCTTTTGTTGCGACAGATCCGTAAAGACGGTCAGTGATTGGCCCGGCAACAATCTGTTTCTCGCCCCGACTCAAAATCTACGTACTAAATCTGTATATAGCAGAGATTTAGGGTCAAATAGCAGCGCATATTGTAATTCTGTTTTAGGCACATTTTTTATTTCTGTATGATAAAAAGATGCAAATTCAGAACCTAAATCTGTACATAGGTCCGTTTATGGTATAGATTCGTGCACAGAATGACAAAATGCGCTCAAATCTATACCCAGTCTGTACCTAACAAAGATCCTGCTGTGTCTCTGGTGTTTGTTAACTTAGATAAATCATCGTAAGTAACAAGTCTTCATCAACCTCCTCAATCTAGACTCTCCGAAGCAGAACAGATTTAGTTATTCATATCGAAACGATCCTTTTGGTGTACTTTGTCACCTTATAGAGTGGTATTGCCGATCGTGGTATGAATCAAGGTTTGATACAGAATCTGCTTCTATTGACATGACTGCACGGGTGTTTTCTGGTCTGGCCACCTGCCTGGATCCGTAACAAGTTGCTTCACTTTACTGAGACTCAGAGGACCCTCTTATGACTCCTACCAATTCTGCCATGACCGGAGCAGCAAAAGGTACGAACCATTCTCTTCACGATCACAAACATTCAAGTTTACCATGTACAAATAGCACGCAAATATGTGCTCTCCATCGATGGCAGCGGCTTTCGCGGCTTCGCATGCCTTGTTACTCTCCATCATCTCATGAGAGAACTTACTGCAGATCCAGACGTGGACCCAGTACCCTTACCTTGCGAGGTTTTCGATCTTATATGCGGAACTTCAACCGGTGGCCTTATTGCTGTTCTCCTGGGTCGATTTGGATTGGATTGTATGAAAGCAATGTCTATTTATAAGGAACTTGGCACAAGTCTCTTCGGGGCGGTAGGTGGAAAGGGCTGGGACAGCATAGTTGAAGCCGGAGGGTTATCGCCAAATGCCTTTGAGGAGAAGCTTGCTTCAATTGTGAAGAAGTACACCGGAGAAGAGGACACACCGATGAGGGTACGCAAGGCGTCACCTGACAAGGTTGTTCATAAAAGCACTGAGGTAAGTAATTGATACGCAACGAACACGATCAGCGGGAAAGCATCGTACTCAGCGCGACGCATTATGCAGACCTTCGTCACAGCTGTTCATTCCGCGGCAGGTGCAGCTGGATCGGAACCGTATCGTCTACGCTCATACACAACTCCCCCTGACGGCGTAGACAGTTTACCTGATCACGACTGGACTATTTTTCAAGTCGTTCGGGCGGCAACAGCCCTGCCCACATACCTCAAACCATTTAGCGTTGGATCGCAGCCCTTCCAAGACGCTGCTACTTCCGGTGCGGCTAATCCGGTTCGGGAGGCGCTTTCGGAGGTTACGCTTCGGTGGTCGAACAAAGTTGAGCCCGTGATCGTCAGCCTTGGAACGGGCTTGGTCTCCCTTTTCCCAGTGAATTCCTCACGTGAAGAGGAACCGTCTGAACGCCACAGGCCAATATTTAATAAGCTTTTGAAAGTTCTCAAATTAAAGACTCAAAAAACGAAAACTTGGTCAGACGAATTTGCTAAGCAACTTGTACGCGTCGCGCAAGACACGGAACTGGTCCATCAAGATGCAATGAAACTTTTCATACAAAGGTATTCCCTGCATTTCAAGTCATGGACTCGCCATCGCTGAGGTTTGCGTCATCAGGAGGCTACCTGACAACTACTTCCGCTTCAATCCAACCGCAGGACTCGGTGACATTGATATATCTGATGTTACGCAGATCCCAAAGATCTTGGCACTCACGAACGTTTGGCTGGTATCACCCGAAGGTAGTGGCCAGACGCTCCGCGCTTGTGAAGCCCTCAAGGTGAATGCGATAGCTCCGTTTCTCACAATACAGATGAGATGCTGATCAAGCGTCGCTGGTGGCACAGACGCGATATGATGAACCTCCTGCCGAATCATTACCAACAACAAAAGATTCTTTTGTTGGGGAGTAAGATCTATTTTATCACAGCAAAAGCGGCGGGAGGCGTGCTTGTGTTTCAGTGCCGCAACCACCCGACCCACATGCGAACGAGACAACGGCATGTAGGAGTACTTATGTAGTTTTATAAATTCGATCAAAGGAACATAGCCACACCCAGTGACATAAGTATACAGGCAAGCTTGGACTCATCACTCAGTAGTACTCAATAGTATCATGTATCTTTAACAGGAATAATCTCGTTACCAATAGAACGTCTTGTACCTATCTGATATATACAGCCTCCAGCGTAAAAGTTACTATGTGGCACTGTGACTATGTAACTTGCACATCGATAACAGAGTGACCAAAATGAGTACAACAGTAACATACCGGTTCTGAACATCGAGTTGACTGTCTCCTCTCGAGCGCTCGCTGGCCCGGATCTGTTCGTGGCGAATGTTCCGAACCCTTATTACTTAAGTACTCGTTCCTCATGAATTTTCTCCCTCAAGTCGTCTAGTACGATTCTTCCTACCACAATAACAATGCCTAAAGGTGTCCAGTCAAATTCGTTGTTTCTTCATTAATTACTTAACGACACTCTTCTAGTCCGCAAGTACATACTCTCCTTGGATGGTGGTGGTTTCCGAGGACTTTCTTGCTTGATCATACTTAGCCAGCTCATGCGGGGGCTTGTGGAGGGTGACCCTGACGAGGAGCCGATCCCTTCACCGTGTCAAATTTTCGATTTGATCTGCGGGACATCTACAGGGGGACTCATTGCCATCCTTCTCGGTCGACTAGGCCTTGACTGCTCAACGGCGATCTCTATCTATAAAAAGCTGGGACCGAGTGTGTTTGGGAGGGATGAAGGCAAGATTTGGGGTAATATTATCAAGGGAGAAAGATTCTCGTCGACCGCATTCGAAACGTTGTTGACTGAAATCGTGAAGAATTACACCGGGGACGAGAATGCGTTGATGAAAGTTCAGAAATCGAAGCCAGATGCTGTCGAGCATGGAAGCACCGACGTCAGTACCGCTCTCGATCGCTCTATTTCATTCGGTGATTATTAACACCTGCCAACAAATCTAGACATTTGTCACAGTCGTCCCAGCGGGAGTAGGGTCTGCTGGTACCGAGGCTTATCGCCTCAGAACTTACGCAGTTCCTCGTGACGGATTTGAGAGTGCACCACCGGGCCACAGCTGGACAATCCGTCAGGCTGCGCGTGCAACATCAGCCGCGCCTATGTACTTCGCCCCATTGCAGATTGAATCTCAGGCGTTCCAGGATGCCGCTGCGTCTGGATTCAATAACCCTACCTTAGAAGCGTTGCAGGAAGCGGAACTGCGCTGGCCAACCAGGCAGCACGAATTCGTGATAATTAGCCTTGGCACTGGATTATGCTCACTTCTTCCTGACGACTTCGACGATCAGCCAGTCGCCAATCCAGACGATAAAGCGTTTGATAAAGTGGTAAACAACTTGCGAAACAAATTCAAGAACATCACAACTGCGAAGGCACGCTTCGAACAAGTTGCAAAACAACTTGTATCAGTGGCAACTGATACGGAACTAACACATGGAGAAGCTGCAAAGCGTTTTAAAAAATGGTGAATTCGCTGCCATTTCTTGATGCGGTTATAGGATTATTCTAACAGGATAGGGCGGTCGTTGATCGCAGGAAACGAAGCGAAAATTACTTTCGGTTCAACCCACCTCAAGGACTTGGCGACATTGACCTTGCCGACTACATGAATGAAGGCACGATAATAGAGATCACCAATGTTTGGTTGAGATCAGATGACGGAAAGTTTTCAACCAGCGATGCACGTGCGAAACTTCAAGTAAGTTCAAATTTGAAACTACAACCCTCGATCACTTATTGATTATCAAAAAGGCCGCATACAACGTGTAGACGAACTAAGAACTTGATGGAGATCTGCCACAGTAAGATGATGCAGTGTTATCTATGTGTTTTTGCAGTAATCTTGCTCCATCGAGCTGTTCTGTCTAATTCGGGAGTCGTTGAACCGAAATACCATTGTTGGCCAGACTTCCATTGCTGAGCGGATCGAATGCCAGCAGTGACTCATCGAGTGGGATGATACCGGTGCACTAAGAAACAAATAGAGCATGGGCCATCGAACATCATGCTGGATGCGGCCATATCAAGACACTAAAGAGCCCGTCATCGATGGGGCTAATTCGACTTATAGTGGCCTTTGAGAGTTGCAGGTCGTCAGCTCACAATTCGCCAACATGGCAGAAGGTAATCAAAATGCACTGCTCCTTTACTGCACTTACATCTCATCGTTTTCAGTGCATAAAGTGCTCTCGATCGATGGCTGTGGCTTTCGAGGCCTCACACAACTATTACTCCTCAATCAGCTCATGCAAAGATTGGGGGACAAGAGGGGGGGTAATCCCCCCCGTCCTTGCGAGGTCTTTGATCTCATCTGTGGTACAGCTGCTGGCGGATTGGTCGCCTTACTCGTAGGTCGGCTTGGAATGGACTGTAAAACGGCGATTAACACATATAACAACCTGGAACGTGATATATTTGAGGGACGCGTTAACGATATTGCGACGATCTTGACCAAAAAGGGTGGTTTCAACACCGAC
This sequence comes from Hygrophoropsis aurantiaca, assembly GCA_021014935.1. Classification (NCBI taxonomy): domain Eukaryota; kingdom Fungi; phylum Basidiomycota; class Agaricomycetes; order Boletales; family Hygrophoropsidaceae; genus Hygrophoropsis; species Hygrophoropsis aurantiaca. Next base: position 8,957 of record MU267873.1, read on the forward strand.
ACCTTTCGAAAAAGTCTGCTGAAGATCGTGGAAGATGTCACGGGTAAAGATAACACCCTCATGCGTGCTGATGATAAGCATACGAGGAAATGCAAGGTAGGCCCATCGTTGTTTTTTTTGCACTTTATGAGCAGACTAAAGGATTGCCTCAAATATAGACATTTGTCACTGTGTCACCCCAAACCACTGCTCCTGATGCCGATGTTAATATAATCCGCTCGTACCCTAGACCGAAAAACGCTAAGGACCCTGATTCGGCTCTTGGGCATCACTGGACAATCCAAGAGGCTGCAGCTGGAACTACAAGATGCCCACTCCTGTTTTTCCCGTTCAAACTAGAGACTGATCTCGGCGACCTTGTCTTTCAGGGGGCCAATGCTTCCGGTTTCAGTAACCCCTCCATGATCGCATACATCGAGGCCTTGGACTTGTTCGGCAATGATTCAGAGCTCACATTCATCAGTCTTGGTATGGGTTTGAGAAACCTGCACGATTACTCGGAACCCAGTCCGGATGATATCAACAGTATGATCGAAAACCTTGGAGGGCGGATGAACACCGAGGATGATAGGTTGAGGGAGTTCGCCAGACAAACCCGGCTCGTCGCCACGAGTACCCGTATCAAAGATTTGCGTGTAGCTGACCGAATGCATAGAAGCGAGTAAGCTTTTTCAATGTCGTTAATTCTGTGCCTGGCCAACACCACTTCGCAGGTCGGTTCAAAATTATTATCGTCTCGATCCACCGAGGGATGGAAGACCGTTTGTTTTCGTAGATTATGGTCAGCAACAGCTAATAGGAGACATCACGAAGGCGTACTTCAAGGATCGCCAATACAGTAAGCGGTGGACTGATGCTGTTGGCGCTCTCCAGGTGTGTTCTATGCCTACATGTGATGCTAACGGAAGGTTAAACTTGACAATATATATATTTATAGAGGGCAGCTGTCTGCGCTTGGAAATGGCTAGAAGTTCGTGGATACACGAATGATTCCGATCCAGTGAACTCGGTCAACGGCTTAGACCCAACACAAATAATGGGGGAATGCTATGAATGGGAGAAGAAACATCCTGGTCAATACATCAGTTGTTTCACCGATACGGGAGATATGATGACGGGGCCTATTTCGCCTTCCTTCGCACGTGGTAGCCAACTTTACGTGCGGGTTCTCGTTGATGACAACTGGCGCTTTATTCCACAAAGGGCTGGCATACGCTTTAGGAACCAGTTCCCCGTTGGTAATGGACCGGAATTTCTGCAGCAAGGTTTCCCCACCATAGAAACCATTCAGATTGTTCAGGGAGAATCAACAGTGAAGGGGTTTAACGCAAGGGGCTTTTATACAACAGACGTCGTCAATGTGAACGACCTACGTCCTGCACAAACTGATTTCACTCAGCAATACCAAGGCACCTGGATTCGGCGTGCCTAAATGGTCTTGTCCTGTTGTCCTTGTTTTCTTGACGATAAGCTTCTCTTTAATGCCTTTTTTCGGTATTTAGTCCACATGTACAATCATTCTTAGGACGAACTTGAAATGATCTTTGGCCTGTAATACTAGTTGCAACCGTTTTGTGAATTGGCTTTCAATATTATGAGTCTCAATACGCACAATTTGTTTGACTCCTACTAGTACAAATATCTCTAATTTGAATAACGACAGTGGTCAAAAAATGATGCCCAAGGCATAATTTTTGAGCCTGCATGCATAACACTGACGCAAACAGGTTTCCGAACACACAGTATATGGGATCGCGGTACATGTGGCATCCTATTCATACAAGCTATCATAGCGCCGAACACCTTGGAACGAGTTTAGCCATCCCCTTGTGTCCCGCAGTAGAAATTCCCTGGTGAAACACGAGAGCAGAACATTGTGACAGAACAAGACTTATGCTTTCTGAAACTGTTCTCTGGCCTTCCTCTCCTTCCGTTCATATGGGCCCTATCGTTCATTGAGTTTCGGCCAATATCAGCTCATTAAATGAAATGACCTTCAAATTATTCACAGCTTTGGATATGTGGTTTCGACCGTTCACCGATTTTAACCAAGCACCTGTAATGACGGCAATCTTGTCCTCTTGTCTACAGTCCGTCAATGCAATGTCGCCCAACCCTTGGGGAGGGTTGAAGCGGTGGTAATATTGTCGCCGGCCCCTGGAAAAGAATTCCGTGATGAACAATAGACAAGAAGTTAGATGCGAATGAGCCATACTGTCTATCGAACTCTTCAGCTGTGTGCAAGTGCGAAATCTCGGTGTCAGTCGCTACCTCGAGGAGTTGTTTCGCGATTCGTTTTGCAAGTTGAGGTGCATTTCGGGCGTTTTTGCCAACATTTTTTACGCTATCCAATATCTGTTGCATAAAATTAGCAACATCTTCCTCCTCGACCTCTTTCTTGCCGCCGGTCCGGTATTGTCCTTCCTTTACCAAGCTTCTGAGGCCAGTGCCCAAGGTGACGAGCGTGATGTTTGCGTCATAACCAAACAGCTTTTCTGCCTCGTCCATGGCCGGTATCGCAGGATTGTTGAATCCCGATGCTCCTGCATCCTGAAATACATAGGTTGCTTTGCCACTCTGAATCTTGAGTGGGGAAAAGTACAATGGAGCCGCACAGGTTCCGCGCGCGCCTTGGACTATAGTCCATTTGTGGCCGTAGGGAGCAGGGTCAATATCGTCCGAAGGGCGAGGATATGAACGGATACGGTTTGGATCAACACCAGCAGACGCAATTTTTGACACAACCGGGACAAAAGTCTGTTAATGACCATACCAATCAGCTTTCTTTTGAAAAAAATATGGGTAAGAAGTTCACTAGAGTGCTTTCATGATGAACCGTATCGGGTGCGTCCTTGCGGGGTTTGAAGAGCGTATCCTTGCTTCCAGTGTACCTCGTCGTAATCTCTTCCAACTTCTTCTCAAATAGTGCAGATGAGAATTCCTCCCCGTGTATAATATGCCCCCATATCTTTCCAGAGTCTGCCTCACCTCCAAACATCGTCGCGCCGATTTCCTTGTACACGTCGATCGCATCCTTACAACTTAGTCCGAATCGACCGAGTAGAATGGCAATCAAACCTCCAGTAGATGTGCCACAGATGAGATCAAAGATTTGGCATGGCTTTGGAGGATCTTCGTCGCTTCCACCAGCGATCTCTTCTGTAAGATGTGCGAGGATAAGAAGACATGCGAGCCCTCTGAAACCACCACCATCGATCGAGAGGACAATGCGAGCTGAGAAATATCTTGTAAAGATGTACGGCGAGAACGATCAAAGTGATGTTGGTCTACATACAATCGATATCGTCTTCAGATTCGCTGTCGCTCATGTTGGTGATGGAAGATGAGCGGATTATTAGGTTATCTATGTGTTAAACTTACTAGGACCGAGCCGCACCGACAGGTCCTAACCTTGTTCAAATATTTGAGTGCATTATAAGTAGAGTCAACTGCATTGAAAAGTGGCGAAACCAATGGCATTTCGGCTCTTTTGTTTGGCTGTTTTCCCATACGCGACAAAGTAGTATGGTCCGGGCTTGCATCGCAACTTCATCGACCTTGGTACATAACACAAATTTCCCGAAGTTTGAAAAGCAAATGAACACAGATATCTACACCATCGATCAAACCTATCAAGACTCTTCAGGATCTTTTTCTGGGACTCATACATAGTCATCATCATCAAGAGATGAGCTAGAGTGAGAGTGAGAGTTGAGTTTGATCATGTCGCGTGTGCTCGATTCGGTGACTTCTCTGGGCCTTCACGGTATCGATATCGAGAGTTGGTGCACTCCAGCGCACCGCACGCGCCCCAAGGGTGCGGGTCTATGGACGAGTGAGAGCAGAATAGAATAGGGATGAACGCGATCGACGGACCAATGGGCCTGGCATTCTCTGTCCCCATTCCTGGACCCTCCATTTCCGCCCTCGAGTCTCCCTCAATCGCACGGGTACATGATCACGCGTAGCACACATCAAAGCTAGCACTGCGCCCTCCGTAGACCCCACGTTTATACCTTGGTGGGAGGAACGAGGACTTTATGATTCATCTACACCAGCTGGGGTCATTCATCAACGACACTCCACAACGGTGGGTCCTTCGATGCACTCCATATATCATTCATTGAAAATCATTAACCAGGCTCGCAGAAAACTTAACAGCAGAGCGGCTTTCACAGGACAGCACACATCGACCGAATCCCACCAGCTTGAGACTTTCAAGATGCCAACCATATATAGGGATAATCCATCTCAAAGCTTACTCGTTTCGAATAATCCGAGTTGGAATCCCCGTTTGTCAATCAGGTGGCGCACCCATGCATCAGATATGTCGTCGAAAGATTCTGGGGTGAGTGGGGATGCATGGGAACAACATGGAATCAGAACGAACGCGATACACGACCTCCATTCCCCATTCCTTCTCCATTTCCGCTCCCACCTTCGCACGGGCACTTTAGCACATTATACCGCATATATGCGCGTAGATCGTCCGCCCCGCCGTTCACCTGCGCTTCGTCTCCTGAGCACGGCTCCATCTCCCTCGTCCGCATCTATTTCCTGAGCTCGGGGCTCGGCTTCCTTCGAACACAGATCGTCGTTTGATCCTAGCTCTATGTCTATAGCTGCGTCCAGCTCCACCACTATGTCTGCGTATACATCTCGATCGACACCCATTCTCTCTCATTCTCACTTACACCACTCGTATGGACCAACCCATGCGTCCTTCACATTATCCTACTCCAGCACGACGAGCCAAGGATTGGAAATTTGTAGCCGCGTCAGCATCGAATAAGGTCTACCTGAGCGATACCGATCACCATGTAAAATGCGGATGCGAAGTATCACCAACGACGAATAATACTAACTTTCCGGGTCTGAGAAGAATTCCCCGGGGAAGGTCATTGAAAGCAGGTTCACATAAGATTGGACAACCACTGAAGCAGAACCAGTTAGATGACACCAGTCAGTAGGGCGTCAGTTCGCAATCGATCAATACTGGAGACAGTATGCCATATTGCGGTGATTCCATGCTTTATTGGCGTGATAGTTTTATGTGCAGTGTACTGATGCGATATATAGAACGGTCGATATTAATACTTACCCCGATGAACATGATAGAGGTTACCCCAGCCATAGGGTGCACCACAGGATTGGGCAGAAGTTGAACTGTTCAAATGGACGTTGCTTATTGTCTCTCAGTAAGAAAGATGCATGATATAAGACGATTAATTCGATCGGCAGACCATCCGGCGGTGGGGGTACTTAGTCTCTCATGAATCATGAGACCTACATATGATATCTTACCTGGTATAACCTGATCATGTATCAAATCCCATTTTGATGATTATGTAGCTAACGCGGTTTACTTATGTACATCCTACAGAGACAAAGAAGAAACCGACTATCTTCCATCGCTGGTATGCCTAGGGGAGACTCTTCTTGTTTGGACTTTCGATGACTAGGGTGTGCCCAGGCCGCTGGAGTAGGCCGAGCGCACAGACAAGGACAAGAAGGATGATCCTATAGCGGGATGGAGGATCCGGAACACCAACAGACATGAACATGCTATGTACACTACGTATGACCCCCGGAATGACCCTACGAGACCCCTGGAAGCCCAGGGTCCCCTACTCCACCGCCCATGATAAGCTCGAACAAAACCCGGTGTGCTCGCCATACTAACAAGGACAATTTCCGAGCCTTCCCTCGCCCAACTGTCGTTTTGTCCGGGGCGAATGAGAATTTGAGTTGGCATAAGTGCCACCGAAATTATGCTCAGAAAGGGATCTGACGCCGTGACAGCGCTGTCCAGCACCACCACATAGATAGCGAAATCAAGATCGTTCTGTACACGGATCTGGCCACTGGAACCACTTGTATATCTGACATTGGTAGTAGCAACAGATGTGACACCTATGCGGGTATGTCAAATTCAATTGAGGATCCGTCTGAAGGATCAAAAGACATCACATACCTCGCCACTCTGCATCCGGAATTGGATCATCGATATGAACAGTGAACCCGACGCGGCCGTTGTAGCTCCGGAAGGAGCCCAAGCTGGTGCGCGTGCTAACATGGACTGTCTCTGATGTTCCCCTCGACCAGGTGTCCCAACTCCCCGCATCAATGGGAAATTGGCTGGCTGAATTCTGTCGGTTACTATCCGAAACCGCAACATATACAGGAACCTTGAGATTGTTCTGAACATTGATTTTCCCCTGGGTGCCGCTGGTATAACGGGGGTTGGCTGCTACCGTTCCTGGGATGCTGGCTGACTATATTGTATGCATGAGAAATGAAATCAAAAATTAGAACTGCCTGTATGATGCAGTGAATCACATTCGATCTTACTTGCAGGGGATTCGGACCAAGGATCCAACGTTGATTAACGCGATTCTGTGATCGATCAAGATAATTGCAGGGATAAATCACAGAGGCAATAACGCCTACATTGCGAGAGGAAACTGCGACCTAAAAATCGTGTAATAATTAATGACGTCCAGCCCGCCAACACAGGTACTAGTCCAAAACTGACTCACAGGTTGACTCTGTCGAGGAAGGTTGATAGCCAACGCGTTCGCAGTATATCCGATCCTGTCGTAGCAATAGTAGTGAGATGATATAATGTGCGCGCGGCGGCTGAGAGACGCACACATATGTATCGCGGCCTCTGGGCTCAATAGTCCAAGTACTAGCAGGACGTCTGGCTGTGCCGCATTCTAGCTCGTTGATGTCGTTGATGTGTAAAATACCTTCACTCGGGTTACTGACGGACGTGATCGTGTAATCTCCATCAGCAGCTAAAGAAATGGTCCACTATACCATTGGTCAGCGATGGTGCGGTACATAGATTCGAATTTGGATAGAGCTTTCCTTCTGAGAATCACTGGATTGTTTCGAGGGTTGTGCAATAACAGAGCCGTCCGCTTGACGCTCGAGGTATGCATTGGCATTGCTAGGATTGCCACTCCTGATACGATAAACGTCATTGGGAATAAGTGGGAGGGTCGCGGTAACCATTGGAGGGGATTTGAGCGGTTGCATATGGGATGCTGGATGCAATACTTTATATCATTGACGCCCTCAAGTGGCAACACGAGTCGACCGAATAACACGAGGTTCATACTTATACTGACCGTAGCTACTCGTTCAACGGGACATTGTGTGTCATGAAGTTCAACCGTTCGGCTTTTGCCAAGGACCCGAACTGTCACATGTCAACTCTGACCCCTGGGTCGTCACTTAAAGTAAATCACTCAAATCGTGCGGCCGTGACAAGTCCTCGTCAACCTCTCAGGGTAGATTCTCCGAATCCGCACAGATCTGGTTATTAGTATCGAATTGATTCTTTTGGTGTACTTGTGTCACCTTACAGAATGGTACGCCGCATCATCCCAATCGTGGTATGAATCAAGGTTTGCAGCTGATATCAGAATGAATCGATAGAACTTCAGATCTCAATCTCTTCGTTCATCATCTTTGTTTACAGTGGAGTAAGTACAAACAGAAGCTGAATCAACGAAGTAATAGATACCGAAATTATCGAGTGCAGCAGGATAAGTACAGCAGGTTTCGCGTTCAGGAATCAGGAGATCCTCGGGCTGCTGTGCCAGTGTCACTTTCCGTGCGCTGACTTTGTCATAGCCGAACGAGCGGTAGACGATGTGCACTTTGTCGTTGTTGCCGAACGTATCTGGGTATGTGTCAATATAATACGTGACACCATGCATTCAAGTTGGACGCCTTCAGGTTAGTCTAAATGATATTATCATAATCTCTTGCAGCTACCTAGGCCCCATCTGTCTTGGGGCAGTAACCATCCTCCACCAATCCTAACATATTATTGTTCACTGCTGCCAGGCGAACAGTAGTTCCTTCGTTCCAGTGCGGCAATCCTCCTCCTCCGAAACCCCCCGACGCAAGGCTACCTGTGGATGTAGCCATGATAAGATGCAGAGGATCAGAAATATCGAATGATGAGACGGCACGATCATGTTTCATTCTGCCCCGCACACTGTATGCTATAGCAATGAAAGTCAATACCGCGACTGTTGTGACGGGGATCACTGCTAAAAAATAAGTCGGTACGCGTCCTGCCCAACCAACTGTAGACACAACCATATTGCCCGTAACCTTGGCAGTCATGTTGGCGGGTATTTGGTTTTGTGGAAAACTGCCACTAGCCGAAAACCCAGAACGCAGAAACTACGCCAGTGCTTCAGAACTGCAACATCAACCATGTAGGATGGAGAAAATGCTCACGGTAGCAGTGAATTCCACGATTCCGCGCCAGTAATCTTCCTAATCTACGCATCAGGAGTGTTTCTTAAAGGACAAAGGTAGCTACGTACTAATTCATCGTATACCTGGGCTGTGTTGCTGGTAATTGACTGGTTTGAAGTGGCAGAATGAATGGCGAACAGGGAGTCCCCGATGGTATTTCCCATTAATCCTTGAGCATTGCGGGCTTGCCATGACATTACCCCTGAGATGAAGCGAAGAAGGTTGGCATTGTCGCTCTCGAATGGTCGAGAAGATATGGTTTGAGCAATGTTGATTAAACCTCCTGAGTACTTCACAGTCACGTTTGTCACAAGCGGAGTTATTTCACAGACTGTGGGAGGGAGGAAGTCATATCTGTAAAATCCTTGGGAAACAATGACTGTATACCATTTTTACAGTCAGATTATGTGGCGACGATGAATGATAGGCTGCATACCAAATCGTTGGTAAGCAGAAGAATTTGTCCCTGGGCACACAACTGCTGGGAGAAAGCCACTTCCCAACAAATCTGGTTGGTTGGAAGCATTGGTCCGTGTTACATAACTCTGAACTGTTGGGCTGCCTAAAATAAAATCGAATTCAAATCAGCGCCTTTTGAATAGATATGAAAGGTCGATGAACAAATCCTAACCCCCGACACAATTTGCAGTTGAATTCCACTGCCTTAGATAAAAGGCGATAGACGAGTCATTGGCTTGGACCGGAAGGGATATATATGGGTTTGTCAATGAAAGTTGCCCTGGATCTGAGTTGTCATTCGGGTTGAGGGCTGCGCAAGTGACGTTTGCAGTCAGCCCTTGTTGGAAAACCGTGTAATTCGTGGAAAATCCAGAGGGGATCTTGCCGTGAAGACGATCTGGTTCCGTCTGGACGTTGACCGAAACTTGACCACCATCAAAAGAAAGGCGCATTTGGTCAGGGATGTCCACAGAGCCAGCATAGTCGCTGACAGCTGGGACGACACCACCTACAGATAACACTCAGTACTGCGTGATTATCCAATTACATAAAGATTACCGGTGGACAGATTGTACTTGGGTCCGTTGAAATTAAATATACCAGGCAGCCCAAAGGTAATCCCGGCTGCGGAAATTCAACTTAAGATTCCTCCAATGTCGATAATCTCAAACGAGTTATCGCGAACTGTGATAGTATCCGTGTTTAAAATGGTGCTATAAAACAGATTGAACGCACCTACTTTCTACGGCAGCGCCCTTAAGCTCTTGACCCAACAAGTTGGAAAATGCTATACCTGATACATCTAACTCTATGCCACTCATTTGAAAGTGTACATTAATGAACGTCGGCGCGAGTAATGTGGTCCACCTGGAACATATGTGACCTTGTGGAGTGTGCAATTAAATGAACATACCCAGCGGTTAAAGAAGTCAGTACTGCATAGACAAGCCAGGTCAAGGCAGTGCGGCCTAAATAACTTCTCGGTTTCCATATATGTGTCCCCTTTGTCAGGGCTATTCCAGTCGCAAGAGTTATCAGCGATATTGGTTGTGCCATTCGATGTCTCAGAGCATCTTTGATAGCAATTGTAAATAGCCCTGAAAAAAGACAGCTGCGGGTTAATTGTGAGGCAATGAGAGAAGGGATGTGCGCACAATGTAGCTGCCATGGCCAACATGGTTGCAATCACTGTTACGACCAAAGTCGACTCGCTCGGGAAACGATGTATGAGGCTAGCAAGATAATTCGGAAGGGGGATATAGTTGAAATACAGCAGTGCTGCCAGAAAACCCCAGCCAAAAGCCAAAAAAACCGTCTCGGTGAGTATAACAGCTATATGCCAAAGATGAAACCTTGAGGGTGGCATAATGGGCTTGGTTGAGGAGGCTACCACTATTGCATCGATACTTCTTCAAGTTTCCTTTATACTGAATTCCTCAACCGGATTGGAGAGGCGAAGAGAAGTACTCGGGTGATTTCAACGAAGCTTCGTTATGTTAATCTATACTGGTGTGTTCAATTTGATTAGATCCAGGCCGGGCCGCATGTCAATGGCAAAAATGAGGCTCGGTGTTGTCGAGACAAGTCGTAGGAGGCAGGTTCAAGCGACGAGCGTTAACGGCGGTAACGTCACCTCGAGCAGCTAGGTTTTGATCGGTGCGGTGGCAAATTCGCAAGCATGATAATTACGTCCAAAAAACACAGGAATCATCATGGAAAATTTTCTCCACATGCGTTTTCAGCGAGACGATACGGCAGCCCAGCAGCAGTGGTACTTAGATACGGGGAGAGTTTTACAGTAAATATATCTTGGAAGAAGGAACTCAGTACTATGTTCAAGAATGCATAGTATGACGAAGTAGGTTGGGTGGCAAATGAAAATCCTGATCAAAATGCACGTGCACGTCAAATCGATCAAGGGTTTCGAGTAAATGGGGATCGTCGCCGAGCTGCAAGTCGGCTCCATGGACCATGGCGTGGCACAGCGTGGCACGAGCTGAGGATCGCTTAGCGTTTTTAATTTCGGCAAGCCAGGAAATTACCTTTTTTTAGAGGTCTTCCGACCAATGAAATCGCTGCACTCAAGGTTGCAAAGGCCAAAGCGAAGCTTTCGCTAAACATCTTGCGATGCCATCATGAACGACTGAGTCGTTCATGATGGCATCCGAACAGCTAAACACTTTATGCAGGGCGTTCCGCCTCAGGGAACCCAGTCACACGAGCGGCGCACCAACGCGTCAAACGGTCGGCGAAGGGTTCTAGGGTGCACGGTGAAGGAGATTCATTCTCTAGACCTTACTGCAAGTTACTTCAGTACAGTACTTGGAATGAACGCGGTAGACAACCTCCATTCTCTGTGGCAATTTCCCTTCCCATTCCCCACACCCACTCCTACATTTCGCTCCAGATAAAGTGCACAGTTACATGCAGGGCATCGCACCTCCCCGACTGGGTCCTGCGCTGGACCGTTCATTCCTCTCGGTCTTACTAGATGGGATAGGAGTAGTGCTGAGCTGGCAACGGTGGCTCGAGCTGTGGTGCGGACAAAGAGCTAAGTAGTGGAGATTCGGAATATAATTAGCAGGTACATCCATCATGCTATCATTTTCAATGTGTGGGGTCTCATGGTGTTCGTCTACATGATAGTGGGGGAGACTCCAACTCGAATTCACTCGCACCGCCAATCTCACTCACAGTTACAGGTCGGCCCATTCCTACGCTACCTACCGTTTATGCGTCATTGCGGTTCGAAAATGAGCACCAAGTCCCCCTCCTCCACCGTGGTTCACGAATGGACTATTTTTATTGCTATGATGCTATATGCTATGAGAGACAAAATAATGAAGGTAGCGCGCAATCCTCAGATATGGTGATGTAGACCCGAGGATGTTGTACAGGATAGTATCAACTTCAACGTAACCCTCGTGTGGTGTTGGTAATAATATGGAATTCGTATCGTGATCCAATAAATCCACTACTGCGAGGAATCCTGGGTCCAAATTCGTTATAACTTCCTCGCTTTTGCGCGGTATAAAGCAGAGTCTACTTGTCGTCCAGTCGAATGAAACGAGTTGGGAGTCCCAGCCGCTCTGACTTGGCGGTGTAGGTAACGATATAGACCGCCGCATGAAACGCGATCGCGAAGTATCGTCTATGTTGAATAATACTACCTCGTTGGACGCAAAGCAAATTCCTCGAGTACGTCCACCGAAAGCAGGTTCGAATAAGACTGGGCAATCTTTGGAGTAGATCAAGTGAGACGGCAGGTACAGGTGGCGTCTCAGTTCCCATTTGATGATTGCTGCAAATTGCGAGCTACTAGATTGCGGTGACCGCATGCTTTGTGGGAGCATTAGTTTCATGCGCAGTGTGCCGACCTGATTTTTACAACACTGTGCTGGTGTACTGCTTACCCCAATAAACGTGATAGCCATTGCCCCAGTCACAGGATCCACCACGGGACCGCGCACAAGTTGACATGATTTAAAGATGACGTTATAAATGATTTGTTGGAAGGAAGGATTCAAGATAAAAGACGATTGATTCGGGGTGCAGGTCTCCCTTTCCTGTGGAGGGGGTATATCGAAAAATTGGATGACAGTATTGTTTTTCTCGGGCGGGACATACGTGACTATTAGATGGGTCTCTGTTACATTTAAATCCATATACAAAGGAGATTCAGTAGGCTATCGATCAATGGAATCGAAAGGCGGTTTGATTAGCGACATCCGTAATACGCAGAAAAAGAAGGGAGCTCACTAAAGTCTCTGGGGAAGCTTGATAGGGTTGCATGGTTTCAAGGTCGAAAGCATACAAAGTACATGTTTTTCCCTCGAGCCAATAAATTTTTGAGTACCAAGCGATCGCCAGATGCCGCACGCCAATAGTGACGGAGAAATGGCACCAATCTATTGTATAACATGTGCTTTTGTAAACTTGTTCCAATTCGATGATCGGTTTTCCGGATAAAAATGACCTGGATGCAGCCCTGGGTGTTGATCGTCAATCACACGGAAGCATCTTACCAGACTTACTTTATCTTTCGCTTTATACGTTTTCCGAGCTTTGGCTTTGAATTTGACTTCCGAGGCTTGGGGACACCCCCAGGCCCAAATGATACGTCACTATTCTTTTCGACACAGGGATAGAGTTTGAAGATTTTCCTGTCGGTTTTGAATATACCAAACTCTGCGATGCAACGGAACCAGAGTCCTTACAGGTGACCTAAGTCTCCGTAGCGTCGAATAGTTTCCGCAATGATCACATATGTCTGCGCGTATCCACTTTTATCGGGTGCTGCTGTTACCGAACTGCAATAACAAATGCCGGATTTTGACTCATAGACAGTGGACCAAGGGACCATCGGTGACGCATTCAAATCACGGCAGAGAATTTGAGACCTGTTATCGCTAACAATCAGAAGCCATCTCCCACATGCAACGCTGCGATATTCAGGAAACCGAGTTGAATATGTGCTCAAGCCGATTATTTTGGGATGTATAGCACGACCGCTACTAGGCTTCGGGACCCATCGGTCATGGCACCCGGTAGTGGCTAACAATGCTTCTGCCATAGCTGGTTTTGAGTGATAAATTCGTGAACCAGGAGGACGGGGTAACCACAATTCGCGATATCGACCACGCCATAGTTCTAGACGGTACACCAATCTATGGAAGAATTGGTAAAGCTGAGGGATATCGTTCGACATGGAACGTGCAGATCTTGCGATTAATTTGTGCTTCGTTCATGAAGCGGAGCATTTACCTTCCTCAAACGAATGACATGGATTGGGGCCGAGAGGTTCGTGATGATTTCAAGTAAGACATTAATGAGCAGAAGGATGATTTTCCGTTTTGCAGAGGTGCTGATGTTGACCGTGAGGGCGCTTATGGTCTCGATCGATCGGAAGTCACACGAATCAATCAAGTCAGTGCCAAACATCGAGGATGATCTAAATGCGATTTCAGAGCTTACAGGTCTGTGGTACGGGTAAAAAAACGTTGGGGATTGCGCGTAGTAAATGCCTGCCTTTTATCAGGTGCTGACTATCGCAAAACAAGGTAGAGGACTTCAGGCTCTTCTTCTTAATCAGTAGTCAAGACAACAAAATTTCTTGCCTGGTTATACATGGTCGACGAGGAGTCCCTTATGCTCTGCGAGAACGAATGGAATGGTAAGTATCATGGTCCAAAAGCCTTGTGCGATTGACGCCACATTCTGGCTAAGATCTCACTTAATCCAAACCGTAGGGATGGGCATCCCAGGCTACGGGCGTTAGGTGTGGTGTCATCGATGCCATACAACGCAGGCGGGTGAAGGGTGCACCACCTGTGTGACAGAGAGGAGTAGATACATCATACAAACGTAGCCTGTGAAATTTCTGAGCATTGCCCCGAGTTTGATGGAGCATAAAGGACAGTGATGGGGCTTATCTGGTGGCAAATTGAGCACTGGTGTGACGTGTCATAGGGCTGTGGGCACTGGGGACAATTGAATGATAAGCAAAATGTACTCCTTTTGTTGCAATTAAAGCTTCGGACAAGGCAGAATAACAGCTGTGGGAGGATCATTGTCGCAGAGAACAAGAGTACTAGTAATAGTATTCCAGGTTGAATTGTTGCGAAGATAACTTGAGTGTCGAGGAACTGAAGATTGTGGCTGAAGGTTGAAAGATGAGGCGTGGGAACTATCCCCAAAAGGTGATACCCTCTACCCTGCCCTGTGCCCCAACCCTCTGCCCAGCCGTGGATTTAATTTTCAGATTATTTCTTGCTCGCTCCTTTTCAAACAACAACCACCATCTTCTCCATCTCACTTCATCCCTTCACCCACACCCCGTAAGCTTCCGCCTTTTCTCTCCAACAACGAAAACAAAAAAACTCATTATTCTGACCTTTCGACAGCTTCTACACACCACCTTCATCTCAATTTACAGTGAGTAGCGATCGACGCGTTTCTGACGCGTCATCGCGTACAATCGCGACGGGGAACATATCACTGATTTGGTGTTCCACCTTCAGATGCCTGAATCGCGCGAAGACTCCGTTTACCTCGCCAAG